>CBVK0101256459.1:0-11499 GCA_900067695.1 Picea abies
TAATATGGCATTACCATATTACATTGTAATATGGTAATACCATATCTCGTGTAATTTTTGTTTTTTAAAATTAATGCCATTGTCATAATATCGATGATAGTTCGTCGGAAAAAAATCACATTTTGACCACCATGGCAATAGCAATGAACTTTCGTCGCAAGTTGCCACATGTTTTCATCGCACATACATCATCTTCATTGAAATTTCATCTTGATGAATCAATGTCATCGCTATTGCCACGGGTATTCATCGCAAGTTGCCATGGTTTTTCGTCGCACATACAACATCTGCATTGTAAGGTTTTGACTTGTCATAAATGTTCGTCTCAATTGCGATGAAATTTCGTCGTAATTTCCACGGTTGTTCGTTGTACTTGCGACGAGGTTTCGTCGTAATTGCGACAATGCATAGGGTTAACCGAAATTGAAGGTGGTGACACGTGGAGAGATAATTTCGTCGATTTTTCCACGCACACCTGGATCATCGATAGAGCGATGAAATTATTCTGACGAAAAGAAAAATTGGCTTTCATGGAAATTGTGATGGATAAGTGTGGCAATATCAATGAAAAACCGTCGCAAATTTGGTCATATGTACTAGTGTCGACTTGTCCTTCTGTTTATTCTGTCAAAAGGAAACTCACAGGTCAATTATGGGGACCCGTGGTGATATTTTCTACTGTCCTCTAGATGACCACTTCCTCTCCCTTCCGATATCCACCCATACTTCCATTTTTTAGGGTGGTTGTTTCTTCAACTACCAACCCCTCCTCATTAACTGAATTTTCTTGTTATCTGGGCTAAGGGTAAATAATCCAAATGTTTCCAATTAATATTTTCACAAGGTGGCTTGGGGTCCTTTAACTTAACAGAACCTCCCCTCATTCCTCTAGTGATATCATGGCTAGTACTTTAAGGCTTCACCCATTATTCAATTGTCGAAGCTTCCTATTTAAAAAATAATAATTTACAATATTTTCAAACCAATGCATGGAAATCATAAATTAGGATTAATTACAGGATAGGGGAAACAAGGGTGTTACAATCCCCTCCCCCTTAAAGGAACATTGTCCTCGTTGTTATTTTAGCAACACTTTCTATGACTGCATCTTTCAGTTGCTTCAACATCATTTTCCTTTTCTTGGTCTGGTCCTTTACCAAATTCTTGGCATTTAGCACATGCCTACAACAATTTTTAACAAAAATCATATTATTTATCATTTCATGCAAAAGATTTTATTGCTTTTAAATTCAAGTGGAATATTCACAAGTTAGCACAATTCTTATCTATAGAGTTCATGGATCTACATCCATATGGCTTTCTCATTAATTTGTCATGCTTCTTTCCTTGGAATACCCATTTTGTGCATGATCGAAATCAACATATTACAAAAAGTATTGGATTATCATCTTCCTTTTGTTCACTCACCGTCCATGCCTAGGCTTGAGAATCCACTTCTCTGCTATACAGTCCCTTGGGTGATCCATCTTGCCTTGCTAGGGATGTCTAGAACAAGAATAATTCATGAGACCTCCTCTAATCTTACAGTTGAGGTGTTCCTCACGATTTCTTTGTCAAAAGTGTTCGTTCATCATGTGTCACCACAATACATCATTCTATGGGGATCATGGATTATCACAAGGTTCTCATGTCACAACAATAGCCTGTTACCATGCTTTCTAGCTTGAAATTTGTCCTCTATCCCTTTGAATAGATATTTTATCTCAGTTGCATCACATTTATACAATAATCCATGAGATACTAGCATAAATTCATCAAAATTTTCAAATATGTGATCCACAAATTTCTAATTCCACATTTTCATTTTCAGATCTGTTTCGCACAAAACCAAATTCACATGTATGACACCTCTTTATCATATCATTTTGGCTATTTTATAATCAGAATGCATTGGTCTTCTTCATGGACTTACAACACTGCCACATCTAATACCATTCTTCCTACAATTTATTCTTCAATCATCTAGCAAATTTTTATTTCTCATGCACATCATATTTTCATTTCACATTTGTAATGGTTCACAAACAAATTCAAAGTTGTGCATACTAACAATCAAGTTCATTTATTAAAAAAAAAGGAAATACCATTCCTTTCAAAATGCAGTCAAACAACAAAATGAATCTTATCAATGTGTCAATATCCATGGCCACATTCACACACAATGCACTCTTATATTAATTTCCAGATGATTACTTTTCATATGAGTCACTTTTCCATGGTGGGTTGGAACTCAGCCAACCTTTTACTACATGATTTATTTATACACATTTATTTTTACGACATGGTTGTGTTTCCCTACTTCGGTTGATCATGACCTCAAATTAGTATACATGAAACTAAAAGTTTCTCATGATTGCATTCAAGCATTCTTTCTTCATTGGTAACCATGGTGTCGATGTTTATGGCAAAAGTCAAAGTAGGGGTGCAATGTGTCCTATCCATACAGATCGTACAACTGATAGGATGATGTCATGTTGACATCAGTAGGATGACATGGCAACATGAGAGGCTTCCATGTGTCACTCATTTTTGGCATTTCTAGTCACTCATGTGGACCAATAAAAATGTGCCACATGTCATTTGTACAGATGATATGGCATCCATATGATGATATGGAAGGTACAATCAACATCTATATACTGACATGGAAATTATTGGGCAGTAACGTGGCAGAATGTTGGCACAGGTAGTTGATTGTGCAGACAAGTGGAACAACAAAAGAGTGCCACATGGCACTCTCTGATTGGCCAGTAATGGCTAAGGGAGAATAAAATTAGTTGGGTTGGATGAGAACCAAACCAATGACCTATGGAGGAATATTCCAATTATATGCCAATGACTTAACCACAAGCCTCCTACCAATACACCATAGTTGTTGCTTCTTACAACTAAAAATAAATATTATATTTAAGTTTAAACAAATGAAACCAAGAATATAGGGGGTCAATTAGGCTGCCCATGCCTATATAAACATATCTTTGGATAGAGTACAATACATGGATTTGTGTTCCAAGTTGGAATGTGTGCCATAGAAATCTGTGCCAATGCATATTTGTCTCAATTTTCATGCAAGAGGTGTCCCTAGTTTTGGGGTTGTCTCGTTTTGCATGTTATTGAGTTCTTTGAGGGAAGTATAGAGTGTTTATACTCATTTTTCTCAGAATTTCTAGAGGGATCTAATGTTGATGTCTATTTTATGTAAAAAATCTATGTATGAAAATTATTAGTCTAACTTGTCATGTATGAGACCCATAGTCTCGTTATGCATACAAAAATGGTTCTTTAAGCATTGGTTCAGAACATAGTCAAGTTTATACTCATTTTTCTCTTAATTTTGTGAGTAATTCAATAATGACCTATGTTTCTAGGATTGAGCAACATAATTTAAGAATGACATCAAATTTGGCATTGTAATCCCATTTATTGTAATTTTGGCATTTTGAGAATTAATAAGAGCGATCTATTTCTCTTTATTTTGGCACTCATTACTTCTGCAAGTTATATTTATCAGTTAATAAAGGTTATGGATAAGTAAGACATTTCCATGATATCTTGCAAATAGTCAATTCGATATTCAATTTCCTGAATTTGGTCAGATGGTTATGTGTATTTATGAACTAATTGACATCTAAGGATTTTCAGGCTAAATTGGTATCAAAGTTTGTTGATCTTTCAAATCAAGTTGGTATTAGAACTCATTTGGTATTTTCATATCATGTGGTATCAAAGATGGTTTTGGTGTGTATTTGAAACAAAATTATTACAAGGTCCATACTCAAGCTTGGTGAAAGATTGTTTGAAAAGTACATTCCTGAGATTGAGTCGAGGCATGCATTTCAAAAGGAAGAAATGGCTTCAACAAAAGAAAACGATTATTCTAATCCAAATCCTTTCGGTACTGAAGAGGAATTTTTTTCTGCATTCATGGAAATGAAATCCATGTTGGAAGAAATGTATGAGGATCAAAAGAAGGATAATAGAACTAGTGGTAAAAGAAAAGAAAAGCCACATAACTTCAAGAACTAGTCAGAGAAGATTACTCATTCTTATTGTGAGAAGAAAGGACGTGAGGAGGTGATGTGTTGGAAGTTGCATTCAAAATTGAAGCCAAAGTGGGATCAACCTTGAAAGGGTAAAAATAATACCACGACCATAGTTCAAGATCTTGGATCAGATTCTGAGGATGAAACCAATGTTACAACTATGGGTATCAAATATAAATCTTCTGTTGCAAGTTTCAATTTGCATACTTCTTTTGCAAAGTCTTATGTAATTCCTTATGGAAGGAAAATAAATGACATGTTTCATTTACGAGTTATCTCAAAGAACACTCTGATTGATACACTTGTTGATAATGGATCACAAGTAAATCTTATTTCAGAGAAATTTGTTTAGATTTTGGAATTGGAAACTAGGCCTCATCCGAGACCATATCCTTTGGGTTTGGATTTGTGATAATGATCATGCACAGGTAACTAAGAAATGCAAGTTATGGTTTGAGATCACATCTAGTTTCATTGATGAGGTAGAGTTAGATGTTGTTCAACTTGAAATTTGCGGGATGGTTTTGGGAAGTCCATAATTGTACGACAAGAAGGCCATTTTATACAGGGAACCAAATAAGTATCCTCTTTTCAAGGATGGGATTGAATTCATTGTGAGAGCTCATTAGATGAAGATGAGCTTGACTATTGTCACTACATGGTACGTGAGCTTGACTATTGTCACTACATAGTACATGAAAATGGTAGTTAATGCTATTATCCAGGATTCATAATTACAACCTATAGTTGAAAGAAAAATGTGTCCTTGGTTTGATGTTGTTCATGTTAAGAAGGGAAAATATGTTGATGGTTCATTCTATTTCACATATGTATATTTAGTTTTTTTGTTTAGTTTATTACTAATCAATGGAGTATGATTGACTATTGAAACAATGAATGGTGGAGTTTGTGAATTTAAGGGAACGGTTAACTTGGTTAGCAATGTTGTTTCAATCTTCATTATTTTTTTGATGAGGCGGGTGCTTGTTATCCAAGCAAAATGGATGGATGATACTGGACAAGTGAGGTGACAATATCCTCACTTAATTTTTGAATGATCCATACTTTTGGAGGTCCAAAAGTTCTTTAGTGGGGAGGTTTCATCTAGGAGGATCCAGAACATTCAAAAGTGGTCCAGGAAGATCCAAAATGCTCAAAACTTGATCTTCTCAAATTCTCTTGAAAATTACTCCATTGTGTAGAGATCAGTGTTATCTTTCCAATGATGTAAAAATCATCTCAAATGAAATTCATACGGAAAAGTTATGGCCAATCAAATTTTGGTCAAAATAGGGAAAATTTGAAGGGGGTGCCACATGGCCTATCTGTACATGTCGTACAACTGATAGATGACATCATGTTATTGACATCATAGTGACATGAAAACAAGACAGGCTTCCACATGTCACCCGAAAATGGAAATTTTGGGGGTCCAAGTGGACCAATAAAAAAGTGTCATGTGTCATCCATATAGATGACATGGAATATATATAATGACATGGTAGGTATAGCTAGAAACCAATTGGTAAATCCATACAAGTATAGATGGTAGAGAGGTGGACCAGTGAAAGCATGACACATGGACTAATCAGAGAGTGTCGCATGGCACTCTCTGACTGGCCAATAATGGCTAAGGGAGAATAAAATTTGTTGGCTTGGATGGGAATCAATCCCATGACCTATGGGGGAATGTTCCCAACATATACCAACGAATTAGAAACTACTTATTTACCAATGCGCCACATGTGCTAGTTGTTACAACTAACAAACAAATAATATTTAATATTAAACCAATTTAGCCTGAGATTTTGGTTGGTGGTTTGGTCGACCTAGTCCTATTTAATGGGAATAAAAACCAATGCCTGAGACATGGAATGTGTGCCAAAGAGAGGTCCTGCATAGAATTTCATGTGAAGTTAAAAAAAAATCCTCATTTTCCATGCAAGAGGTGTCCCTCTTTTGGGTTTGTCTCATTTTGCATGCTATTCAGTTCTTTGAGGGAAGTATAGAGTGTTTATACTCATTTTTCTTAGAATTTCGAGAGGAATCTAATGGTGATGTCTATTTTATGTAAAAAAATTATATGTATGAAAATTATTATTCCATTTTTTCATGTATGAGATCCATAGTCTCGTTATGCATGCAAAAATGGGTCTTTAAGCATCGGTTTAGAACATAGTCAAGTTTATACTCATTTTTCTAATAATTTCATGAGGAATTCAATATTGTACTCTATTTCTAGGATTGAGTAGTAGAATTGAATAGAGAAATAAAAATTCAAATTTAGCATTGTAATACCACTTATTGTAATTTTGACATTTTGAGAATTAATAAGAGCGGTTTACTGATCTCTATTTTGGCACTTTTATTTCCACAAGTTATATTTATCAGTTAATAAAGGTTATGGATAAGTAAGAAATTTGCATGATATTTTGCAAATAGTCGAGTTTCTCTTCAATTTCCATAATCTGGTCAGATGTTTATGTGTATTTGTGAACTAATTGACATCTAAGGATTTTTGTGTTGAATTGGTATCATAGTTTGTTGATATTTCAGATCAAGTTGGTATCAGAACTCATTTGGCATTTTCATATCATGTGGTATCAAAGTTGGTTTTGACATTTATTTGCAAGTGAATTCTTACAAGGTCCAAGTTTAAGTGAGGTGAAGGAAATCTTGCAAGTTATAATCCTATAATTGGTTCAAGGAACTTCACTCGAATGAAAGAAATGGAGCATGAAGATGTTCTTTCTGAGGATGATAAGGAATTTCAAAGGATGTTTCTTGAGATGAAAAATTGGTTAAGGAATTGTGGGAATACCTAGAAAGACGAAGAGGAACTCCTCACCAAAATGAAGGTGGTCCATGGAGAACAATGATAAAATATGAAGGAGAAGGATATGGTGAAGAACCTCCAAGGTCTACTTCAACCCCATCATCATCATAATTATCTTATTCCGATGGAAGTGAACATTCTTCTCATAAGAGGAAGAAACATTCTAAGTAGTCTTTTCGTTTTCATGATTTTCTTTTGTTAAAGCTAGATCTAAAGTTGGATAATTGGGTCAAATAGATTGAAGTGTATTGCAGGGTACAAAAAATCATAGAGGATACTTTAAGGATACAATTGGCTACTCTTCACCTGAGTGACACAAATTTGATATGGTGGTATATTCAAATGCAAGTTGATATTATTCAACATGGTAAAATCATTTCTTCTTGGATTGAATTTGTTGTTGCATTACGAAACCAATTTTATCCATTAGTTTATATGTAAACATCAATGATTGTTTGGAAACATTTAAGACAAAGAAAAGGGAAAAATGTTCAAGATTATACACATGAATTTAAGAAGAATGCATTATCTTTGGTAATTCCATTACATACTCATGAAACTCTTCTAAAGTATATTGGTGGTATGCACTCATATCTTTTCCATACTATATTGATGTTTAATCCTACTAATATTGACGAAGTATCAGTGCAAGCTGCTAATCTTGAAGCCAAGAAAGGAAAATATGTTGAGGATGAGTTAGAGGAATCACATGAATCCGTATGATGACATGGAAGGTACATGTGGCAAGTGAATGGATGTTGAGGTGGAAGATATGTGGACCAATGAAATTATGACACGTGGACCAATTAGAGAGTGCCATGTGACACACTCTGATTGGCCAATAATGGCTAAGGGAGAATCAAAATTTGTTGGAGGTCGAATGGAATAGAACATGTGACCTATGGATGAGTATTTGAATATTCCAAAGAATATTCCTTAGTCTTAACCACAAGCCTCCTACCAATACACCATGCATGATAGTTGTTATAACTAACATTAAGTATCATATTTATTATTAAATCAATTGTTCCCAATATTTTGGTTGGTGGTTTGGACGAACTAGGCCTATTTAATGGGCACAAAAACCAATACCTGAGACATGGAAATGCATTCTAAAGAGAGGCTCTACATGAATTTCATGCCAAGTTCATAGTTTTGCCTCGTTGTTTGTGCAATATGTGTCTGTCTTTTGGGTTTGTGTTGTTTTGTGTGTTATTGAATTCTTTGAGAGAAGTATAGGGTGTTTATACTCATTTTTCTCAGAATTTTTAAAGGAATATGTCGATGATGTTATTTTATGTAAAAATGATATGTATGAAAAGTATTAGTCCAATTTGTCATTTATGAGACCCATATTCTGATAATGCATGCTTAAAGGGGTCTTTAAGCACCGGTTCAAAACATAGTCAAGTTTATACTCATTTTTCTCAAAAGTTCATGAGGAATTCAGTAATGACACATGTTTATGGGATTGCGCAACAAAATTGAAGAGTAACATAAAAATTGACATTGTAAGCCCCTTTATTGTAATTTTGGCATTTTGAGAATTAATAAGAGCAATCTATTTCTCTTTATTGTAATTTTGGCATTTTGAGAATTAATAAGAGCAATCTATTTCTCTCTATTTTGGCACTCATTATTTCTGCAATATATATTTATCAATTAATGAACTTTATGGATAAGTAAGACATTCACATGATAGTTTGCAAATAGTCAAGTCGATCTTCAATTTCCCAAATCTAGTCGGATGTTTATGTGTATTTATGAACTAATTGACATTTAAGGATTTTCGAGCTGAATTGGTATCAAAGTTTGTTGATATTTTGGATCAAGTTGTTATCAGAGCTCGTTTCGTATTTTCAGATCATGTGCTATCAAATATGTTTTTGACGTTTATTTTCAAGTGAATGCTTATGAGGTGTAAGTCTAAGTGAGGTGAAGGAAAGCTTGAAAGTTATAATCCTCTAATTGGTTCAAGGAGCTTCACTTGAAGGAATAAAACATAGCATGAATATTTTCTTTCTGAGAATGATAAGGAATTTCAAAGGATGTTTCTTGAGATGAAAAATATGGTTAAGGAATTGCAGGAAGGCCTAGAAAGATGAGGAGGAACTCCTCATCAAAATGAAGGTGGTCCATCGAGAACAATGGTAAAATATGAATGAGAAGGAGAAGGTGAAGAACCTATAGGGTATCCTTCATCTCCATTATCATCATCATTATCATCATCATCTTCTGCCAAAGGAAGTGAACATTCTTCTCATAAGAGGAAGAAATGTTCTAAGAAGTCTTCTCGTTCTCATGATTTTCCTTTCTTAAAGCTATATATAAATTTTTATTTTCCTACTTACGATGGAGAGTTGAATGTAGAGAAGTTGGATAATTGGGTCAAACAGATAGAAGTATATTGCAGGGTACAAAAAATCATAGAGGATGCTTCAAGGATACAATTGGTTACTCTTTGCATGAGTGACACAACTTTGATATTGTGGGAGAGTCGAACACAAGTTGATCTTATTCAACATGGTAAAATCATTTCTTCTTGGATTGAATTTGTTGTTGCATTAATAAATCAATTTTATCCATTAGATTATATGCAAACATCAATGATTGCTTGGAAACATTTAAGACAAGGAAAAGGGAAAAATGTTCAAGCTTATACACATGAATTTAAGAGGAAGGAATTATCTTTGGGAATTCCATTACATACTCCTGAAAGTACTCTAAAGTATATTGGTGGTATGCAGTCATATCTTTTCCATACTATATTGATGTTTAATCCTACTAATATTGACGAAGTATCAGTTCAAGCTACTCATCTTGAATCCATCAAAGGAAAATATGTTGAGGATGATTTAGAGGATCCACATGAATTCGAGGAGCAGTCAAAGGGAAAAGGGAAGAGTAGGAAGAAATCTACAATGAATATGGATGAAGAGAATAATCCTACATTTTCTAATTTCATGGAGAAAGGGAATGATGAGAAGCATTGTTGGAAGTTCCATCCAGAATTGAAACCAAAGTGGGCTCAACATAAGAAGGAAACACAGAAGACCACGACCCTAGTTCAGAATCTTGGATCAGATTTTGAAGATGAAACTAAGGTTACATCTATGGGAATCAAAGGTAAATCTTTTGTTGCAAGTTTGAGTTTTTGTACTTATTCTGGAAAGTCTAAAGTAATTCCTCATGGAAGGAAAAGAACATGATTGTTTCATTTACGAGTTATCTCAAAACATACTATGATTGATACACTTGTTGATAGTGGATCAAAAGTAAATCTTAGTTTAGAGCAAGTTGTTCTCAATTTGGGATTGGAAACTAGGCCTCATCTGAGACCATATCCTTTGGGATGGATTTGTGATCATTCTCAGGTACAAGTGACTAAGAAATGCAAGTTCCAGTTTGTGATCACATCCATTTTCATTGATGAGGTAGAGTTAGACGTGGTTCTAGTTGACATTTGCAGGATGGTTTTGGGAAGTCCATACTTATATGACAAGAAGGCCATTTTCTACAAGGAATGAACAAGTATCATATTTTCAAAGATGGGATTGAGTTCATTGTGAGAGCTCATCAGATGAATAATAATTTGAAAGTTGTCACTATAGGGCACATGAAAATGCTAGTTAATGCTAGTATCCAAGATCCATATTTACAGCCTACCGTTGAAAGTAAAACATGCCCTTTGGTTGATGTTGTTCGTATTAATAAGGGGAAATATGTTGATAGTTCATGCTCTTTCACATATGTATATTTTGTTTTGTTGTTCAATTTATTAGTAATCAATGGAGTATGGTTGGCTACTACAACAATGAATGGTGGAGTTTGTGAATGTAAGGGAATGATTAAATTGGTTAGAATTATTGTTTTAGTATTCATTATGGTTGTGATGAGTCAGGTGCTCATTATCCAATAAGGAAGGATGGACGATATTTTACAAGTGAGACGAAAGTGTCTTCATTTCATTTATGGGTGATCCATACTTTTGGAGGTCCAAAATTTCTTCAGTGGGGAGGTGTGATCTAGGAAGATCCAAAATGCTCAAAAGTGATCCAGGAGGATCCAAAATGCTCAAAACTTGATTTTCTCAAATTAATTCATTTCTTAGAGCTCGATGATAGCTTTCCAACGACGCAAAAATCACCTCAAACGGAGTTCGTATGAAGAAGTTATGGAAAATCAAAGTTTGGTCAAACAATGCAAAATTCAAAGAAAGGGTGCCAAGTGGAAGGCCCATAGGATACCAAGTGGAATTTCCATACAATTCATAAAACTGAAAAATCATGTCATAATGACATCAACATGATGAAGTGCTAGCACAACAGGCTGCCACGTCTCACCTGGAAATGGATTTTTTGGAGGTCCATGTGGACCAATAAAACAAGTTCCACGTGTCATCCATATGGATGATGTGGCATCCATATGATGAAATGGAAAATACATGTGGCAAGTGAATGGATTTTGAGGTGACATAAAGGTGGAAAAGTGAAATTATGATATGTGGACCAATTAGAGAGTGCCACGTGACACTCTCCGATTGGCCAATAATGGCTAAGGGAGAATCAAAATTTGTTGGAGGTCGAATGGAATAAAACC
>CBVK0101256481.1:0-22376 GCA_900067695.1 Picea abies
TACAAAGTGATCTTAGAATTGTCTACACTTAACAATTCAATCACAACTATAAAACAATTTATTAAATAGAATTAATTATCATTCTATGCATATGCATGTTCACAATTAATATCAGTAAGTTCATAACTCTATTTTCTGAATAGAAAAATTCCTTCAGTCAATTCTCATGTGACTACTTGACTTGCAACTTTCCTATTGCAATGTCTAACAACCCTTGAATTGTCTTCAACTCCGTGAGTGAGTAGTAATTGTAAAATTTCAGCTATTAACATAATCATTTCCATTAAATAACATGTATGCATGAACTCACAAAATGCATTCAATAATGCACTCAAGTATAGAAATTCTATCATGCATAAGTGCAACTCTACCACTTACTATGCATGAGTGCAACTGTCAATGCATATCTATTCATTGCATCTTTCCATTGATTTTCATAATACTCTATATCTAAGTCATGTATCTCACCATGTAAATTGGAAATCTAGCCAATGCCTTGACACATTCTCCATACACTTCCTATTTTCTTCTCAATTAACACATTCTCCATACACTTCCTATTTTCTTCTCAATTATTTGGATGCCTTCCTTTTCGACCTGAACACTACACCAATAATATAATTTTCTGGTGTTCCTTAGTGTTAGAAAAAAGGTTGAAGTCCAAAAATTATTCAGAAGTAGGAAGTTCATTGGATATTTGTGTGGTAGATATCCTTTCCATAACCATACCTTTATATAACCAACCATGTCATGGTCTCATACATGGCTAGCATTTTTGGCATCCATTCCTATAACAGGTTCATACCTTTTATTCCCTTGGTTATTAGCTCATAACCAATTAACATGGCATGCCTCTATGTCAGTGTATGATTTCAAAAGATAAAAATATTTTATAATTATTACAGGCCTCCAACCTTTACCACACCCAGTGGTATTTTATTCACATAAATACATTCAACTAATACAATCATGTGATTTTATAAAATAAAACTGGATGAGGAAATTCTTACCTAAATTCCCTTCATCAATTATGAAATAAGAGTACATAAAACTCATACATGCATAGCTGCCATTAAATGAATTTAATGCTACTTGGATAGCTGATAACAATAGAAGCTCACATGCTTCCATTATAAGACTTATAATCCACTCTTCAACTTTATGTTGCTTCATTCTATATGTAGCAACATTAATAGCAACACTTGCATACATGCAAGAATTATCTCTTTACTGGTACAACAACCACCATTAGCAACTTTCATATTAATATATATTCAACAATAGACTAATCCTAATCTTATTATGTTATATATGTATATTAACAAATTGGAATTCGTCAATTCATATTTGTATGCACTAATAATGCATCATTAGCATGCTCCTAAATGAATTTGCATGTCAATTTCCTCAATTATGTATGGTTGCCCAACAATCCATAACATAATTGTTGCTACAATAATTACAACAACCTCTTTCTCCCTGTATCACATTTATTTGTTGTTCCTATAAGTCTTGAATTCTTCCCGGATTCCTGAATCTTCTTGTGTTGTTACAGAATAAAACAATGTGCCTTATTGTTCTCTATCTTGAGTACTTTTTCGTCCCAACATTTCTTATCTACTTTGCACACTTGTAACCATATATTATGTTGATATTAATTTTCAACATTCCACTATTACTTGGATCCCTCTAATCCAACCCCTACATGACCAAATTACATTTCTAGTCATGCTCTCTAATTAACCTTGGATATTTAACACCAATTTCTTTATTGAAACAAACTGATTCAACCTTTCCTTGACTGAACATATCATCACTTGGATTTTCTTAATGAAAAATTACTTTCTCCTTTCCTGACCCATCTGATTTCAACCTGACTTGCATAATCAATTTCCATCATGCCATATTGATGCACCTATTCCTTCTTCTCCATGTTTGAATCCTTTTGGATTAACATCCCAGTGTACCTTGTCAATGCACTCATCTCTTGGGAATGTAATCAACAGTCCCTCCCATTGTTTTCATAGTTCCTTGAATGTTGTTGAAGACTATGTATAAATTGGTATCCATCTATTGGTACCTTTAAACTATCTTAATTTACTCATGAACTTCATCCAATCTCTAATACATTTAGATTCGAGTAATTCCTCTGTTGGGAGTTTTATTGCATCATTCTAGATCCAATATTTCCATAGTATATTGTGCTATGCCTCAATCGATGCTCCTTACTTATGTGCACCTTCATTTCTTTACCCTTGAAGTGATTCCATACCATGCTTCCACTGTGCACTATGATAACCATAAGGGAATAATTAATCTATAATTGCATAGCTAATCCCTGGAGATAATGCACTCTTTATCGATATATGCATTAAGCCTCTCTGTTTATTTGATTACTATAACTCTTATAGTCAATTCCTTTTATAATAGATATGACTCCAATGTATTACTTAATTTGTGTATTGGTTTCTTTGGGAGTGAATGAAATTTCTCTATTTCATTCACTACATGATATATTCCTTTTCCCATATTCCATTGAGTACTTGACTAATATGAGTGGACTTCCTGTAGTGGCTTCTCAAGACTTTATGGATGCACCTAGATTCATACCTTAATATTTTGTAGTCTTGGCTTTTTATCAACTTATGAAAGATTTTTGTCACAACACTCTTTCCTTGAGTACCTATGCTTATATTTAACTAAATTTCAACCATCTCACCTATTTTGCACTAAATCTTGTTAACTCTACAAAATTTGCAGCCAACACAATTTGTTAGGCTAAATAATTTAACAAATTTACGAAATTATGTACAATTTTGTTCCAATAATGCATCATCATTCCTTCTTTTGATCTCTTGAGAAAATTGACTACCCAAGTCAATTGTATGGGTGGATACTTAGACTCCCTTATCCAAGGCCTTTCCAATGACTTCTCCCTTTCTCAATTCTGAGTATTGAGCAGAAAGTTATGGTCATTTGAAAAATTGCCCATTAACTTCTCGTGTTCACACTTCAACTATGTGCAAATATGAACTGCAATTATGCATTTTTTTTTTCACATGTTCCATTGGATTTTTGTTAGGAGCCCAATTGGGTTTCTTCATATACATAGTTTGGATAGTCTATCCAAGTTTCAACTCTTTCTGGGTTATGGGATGCTAGTTACAGCCTGTTGAAGTTCTAGGCCAATTAGTGTTTTTGGTCTCGAATGCTACAAGTACCTTCTATGCCATCCTAAATATTTTAACATTCCCAAAATTTTAATTTAGCTCCATGAATTTTTTTTATGGTTCAATATATTTCCTAATGGTCTCAATCAAAGTTCTATGATGCAAACCCCCACCCCTCCTAGGGGCTCATGAAACCTCCTGGTCTTAGGATATTATTCTAAAGTCAAATTAGCTCTCAAATCTATGTCGAATCCTCTCTTAATGTACACAGGTCCTTTTTATTTCTTTATGCAGGTCTATCAAAACCTGCAAGCTCTTTACTCTAAGCCCCTTTCACCTAGAATCAAAACCACAGGTGCTAGCCCCTTTTCTTTGGAAAAAATCTCATGTGACCGTGGGCTAGAACCAAGCGCTCAACTAAAAGGCACTATCGAGAGCTCCGATACTTCAATTCTCTGTGAACATTCACCTTTTCAACACTTTAATATCTCAGAGTGGTTATTGGCCGAATTCGGTCATAAAGTGACTTTGACTGATAGTTGTAGGTCTTCTCCCTATCCTTCCTCTCTCCAAAATCTTAGGACATATGATGACTGATAGGGATTCTCTTCCCTTCTCCATGATCTATGGTGGAGATTCAATTTAGAACTTTGTGCTTCGGGAGTTTCCACGACTCCAACATGTAAATCTCTTGGACTACCAAACTAGGAAACTCCCGAAGAGTTTAGGGATCAATGGTCCACACTCTGCTCCTTGATCTACCGCTGAGATCAAATCTAGGAATTCGGGACTCCAGTCTTCGAGATTTTCCATGACTCAAATGTGCAAATCTCATGGACTGCCGAACTAGAGAACTCTTGAATTGTTGAACCGACGAACTCCTAAATGGACACTATATGGAGCTTTGTTAATTTGATGCTTCAGAACTTCGGGCTTCAAGATATTTACCCGCAACACACCCCAAATTTCTCGAAGTTCAAACTGGTGAACTCCCAAAGTGTTCAAGGATCGACGGTCCATGATTCCTGCTAATATCTACGATTGAGAGGAAATTCATGACTCCATGCTTTGGGAGTTATGAGACTCCAATGAAAACTGCCTTTTGAATTTATGAATGTTGAACTGACAATGGGCGGATAGCTAGGACTCTCGCGCCTCCTATAGGATATGGGTGAGATTAGCTCCGAGTTGTAGGCTTCTTGTTTCTAATCACCCGTAACTTCCCGAACTGTCAAACACTGAATTGGAGAAGGGAAGAGATCCATGGTCCACACGTCCCTGTAAATGAACGACTAGGATTGACTCCAGGCTTTAGGACTTCAGGACTTTCCACATAAAAACAACTTTCACCCACAATCCTATGGAGGGACGAATACTTGATAATGTGCTCACACGTGTACTCGAAAACCAATAGTCAAGATTTACTCAGGGCTTCGGGGTTCTTTGCTCCAAATCATCACCACACCCCCGAATAGCTGAATCGTCGAAATTGTGAAGGAAAAAGATCAATGACTGAGAATTCCCTATTGATTAATGGTGGGGATTAACTTCCATATTTTGGAGCTTTGGGGCTTCAGCCACTTTCCAATGGCTACCTTCAAAATCTACCGGATAGCCGAATGTCGAAGGGCTACCAATCAACATCCCTCACTTCACTCTGAGATCTATGATTGAGATTTGTTTCAGGACTCTGGGCTTCCATAATCTCTCCTCCTAGAAACACAAGGAATAAAATATCCTAGAGTGTTGAATTCTCAAACCGTGATATCTATGCCTCATATTCCATGATGGGACCTATGGCTGAGATCCTCTCCACTTTGGCTAAGACATACAGCCCAAGAACCTTGATCGATGACCCTTTCTCTCCTACGCTTGGATCCAATGGCTAGGATATGATATCCTTTGCTATGAACTTCTCCTCTTGTTTGGGCTTGATCCAATGACCCAGATAAAATCTTGCAGCCCCAAATAAACGACTATTGCGGTTTATAAATATATCAAAGGCTAGACCTTTGATCTCTCCACTGCAAGGTCAACTCCTTGGCCTCTTCTTTATTTCTCTAAATGATACACCTTCTGATCTTTCGAACACAGTCAAAGTGTGCTCAAAGCACCCTCTTGACACCCTGTAACTTGAAATTTGGTCACCTCAAAATCGATTCTTTGTGAAATTTCACTTCAATTTCAACTTGCTCAGCCCATCCAGGCTTAGTGTTGAAAATTGGAGCTATGATACCATATTATAGAATCCCCAACCACCTGCTAGGGTATGCCACGCGAAACTCTTTTGAAACTATATATAAAAATTAAAGCATATACGAATACTCTGCAAATACATAGATTCATGCAGAATAATAATAGCAATACACACATTTTTAGCACAGGACAAATTTGGGAAAAATCGAAGAAGTTTTGAAGGAATTAAAGTAGCGCTGAGAAAATAGGGGAGTGCGTTGGGAAGAAAGGAAAAGCAGCACTAGAAAAATGGGAAAAATAAGCATTGAGAAAAGCAGTTAAAATGTGGAAAAATTGTTGTGGAGCAATTGGAAAGTGGACAAGTGCCGACTTGGAGAAATGGTTGGATCAAGGACTAGCCAATATTAAGTCAGGGAGAAAGTGGAAAAACTTAATCCATTTAGGGTTAGGGTTTTTGTAATGGATTTATCCCAGTTTTGTTTAAGTAGAATGTAGTAGGATGAGGAGAAGGTTGTCAATTTGTGGTCTATTGTTGTACTTTATTTGGATAACAGGTTGTTCGTGTTATTGTCCTTTTGGTTGACATATGTATTGTTGAGATCGTAATAGGGTTTTTGGTTGAGTAGAAGGTTTTGTTGAAAGACTTTTGTGATATGTGGAGATCGAATGTAATGGAAGAAGAGTTGTACAATGCACAATAATGAATTTGCAAAGAATATAAATAAAGATCCCAAGTGACAAATATTTGTGGGTGTAGTCCCAAGGGGGTTGAATCATGGTATATATGTGTTTTATGTGATTGTATGTAGTGTTTATGGTTTCTTTTACTTTACTAAGTTTTTATGATGAATATGTTGCTTATTAATGGAGTGAACATAACCTAGTAAGAATAAGCTAATGGAATATGCAAAATAGATCTAAATAAATGAGGATGATAGATAATGTTTAGATCAAAATATTTTGTTATAATAAATAAATGATTGTCATTGAGCACCTACGGTTATGATGGTTGATGAATTTCTATTAGAATAGTTGTGACAATGGTCTGGAGTGAGATCTAATGAGGGTTTGAAGGTTAACAATGAGTAGGTTAAATGCCTCTGAGAGAAACACATCCCATCCCTGGGATGAAGACATCTGAGTCTTGCGTCCACCCATAGAATCCATCTCGGGTGGGACTATGCAGTGCACTCTGTGTATTGTGTTTCCTTCTGTTATCTATAAGGGTCGATGGTAGAAGGGTTTGTTGGTAAGATTGTAGTTAGAACCTGGGTCAATCCATAGTCAACCCAATAATGGTTCTATTGCTGATTAGAACTCAAAATATTAGATTGGGAGGGATGTATCAGGAAGCATAGCATGAAGGCTCAACAAAGGGGATGTTTGTAGGTTGTAACCTCATGAAAGAGGATATTGAAATATGGTTGATAGTCCAATAGCTAGAGTTTTCCCATAAATACAATAGAAGATATAGGTTTAATCCAAGACAATATTTGGAGAGATACATATTCAAAGAAATACACGAGAGTTTATTTATTGATTTTCCCATGCTATTGTAGGAGTGGATAACACAATCGAAAGATACCCATCTGAAAAATAGATTTAGATTAGTTGAGTAGATAGAATAAAGTATCATGTGGTTGAAAAGGGTAAATAACAAATTCACGCACACAATATATTTATGGATCGAAAACATTGTAGTGGGGTATATAACTGAGTTTGCAGTAGATACATCAAATTATTACAATGTAGGAGAGAAAGAGTTTTTTAAGGGTCCAAGGGGAAGGTACATCATATCATTTTACACTTCAATAAAGAGGTTATTACATGATAAATGGGTATTAACTATGGAATCAGACAACTAAACTACCCTACGTGCATGGGGGAGTTAGGGGAAACCTAAGGAAGGTCTGAGATGGAGGGGGAAATGGATATATAGGAGTGCAGTAACAAGACATATCCCATTATGATGGATCAAGAGGAAATCTAGGAAATTATGCATATGGCAGGAACGACGCGTTGTGGAAGACACTACCAGTATAAGCTCAATAGGAAGAAAAGAGAAGTAGATGAGAGGGAAGTCTTGGAGAGTGATGAGGAAGAGGTAGAGGAGCTATGTGCTATGGAGAGAATTTATTAAATACTATGTGCCACATATGAAATAAATACTAGAGGAGCGAGATCTAATGAGGAAGAAAATACCCTTTTTCAGATCTGAATCAGTGTAGAACCTACAACCCCACGTACAATTAAGACATCAAGTACAGGTAGTAGTATAGGTAGTGGTACAAGTGGAAGTACTAGTAGCAACACCATTGAAAGTTCAAGTATGAACAATAATACACATATAGTAGTACTGCGTAGAGTTGGTACAACACATTCGACAATGGCAGGCATAGATCCAATGATAAGATTATTATATTTTCATGGGGATGGATCAGAATACCCAAAGAAGCACCGATTCTTTTGTGAGTTAATATGGGAAGAAAAAATATTCAGCGATGAGGCAACACAAGTAACATAGTTAACAATAACATTCAGAAACCGCACGTTGGATTGGTATATGAGTCTAACAGTAAACAATGCACATGGTGCACCGAGAAAAGTAACAGAGATCAAGCATTCACTGATCACAAGGTTTCATAGGCTGAAATCATAGGATCATTTTATGAATGAGATGATTGAGGTTAGAGAAAAACCAATATAATTTGTATGGGAGATTGATCAGAAGTTTGAGACATTGAAAGGTAAATTGAAGTATCCCATTTCGGTCATGAAGCATAGAAAATTTCTTAAAAACTCTTTGCTACCACACTTCAAATATCCACTGAGACAACATAAATTTCAAACCCAGGAAGAGGCACTGCAAGAAGTGATGCAGTTAGAGGAGAATTAGTATAAGTAGTCAGATCCATCTATAGAGGAGCTGAAGGAAGACCTGAAGAAATTGACAATGCATTTGAACTAGAACAAGAATAGGGAGAAAAGAGAAGAAGTTTGGTGTAGCATGTGCAAATCAGAGGGACATCACAAGAATGAGTGTTTGAAATTTGCGCAGCATCTGAAAGTAGGGATACCAAATCCTTTTCCTATATGAGGGCCTTGGTGTGAAATAGGAAAGACACATGGGCACAATCCTTATCAATGTCCTATGATGCAGAAGTATAAGATGGAACCGAAGAGTACTTTCTATAACTTTTTTAAATTGGTGGGCCATGAAGAAAAAAATTATAGAACCCTGGAGTTAATGAAGGAAAGAACCTCATATGCATATAGGATGCAGGTTGAGTTGATGATAGGACAAACTGCACCACATTTTGGCAATGCATAATAATTTCAAGTGATTCCACAAATTCAAAAAAACCTATAGTATAATCAAGCACCACAATATCATCAACATAACATGGATCCACAGGGGAACATAGGAGGATTCATAGGTAGAAGAAGATGAGGAATGGGTAGAGGTAGAGGGCCTATTATATGCCATAATTTTCAACATCAAGGACACTATTCCAAAGATTGTACTCAACCAACAATAACATGTATGTACTATCACACAATAGATCACGTGAAAGAAGAGTTCCCGAAGTTAATGACAAAGATCCAGGAGAAGAGAAATCTAAATAACTAGAATGTTCAGTGAATTACTGCAAAAATAAGGGATCCTGGGAGGAACATCAATATAGTGAGTAGAGGAGGAGTGAAGACAAGATCATATGCACATGATGAGAAGAAGGAATCTCAGTGTTTGATTCAGAAGAACATGCAACAACAACAACAATTTGATGCAAATAAGGAGAAGGAAACTTTTAAGGAAGAAAAGAAGGAGTTCATTAAGAAGAATGAAGCATCCACATCAAACACTGTGTCGAGGTATTATACTCCTATTTTTTATATGCCTCAGTCTTTGTATCATACTTACAAAGGAGAGAAAACAGAGAAAGTAAGTAACTTAAATAATTTCCTAGAATCTTGCTTTAAATTAATGATGGTAAGAATGCCATGGATTTGTTTAAAAATATGCTTGATAAATATAAGATAGAAGAAGGGGTAGGAATATAACCTAAGACTATTAATAAATTCCATAGAAATAAGAGAACTAGTAGAGAGTTCAGATTGAATGCAAATATATGAGACTTTAATATGGGAAATGTTATCCTAGACTTAGGATCATATGTCAACATTTTTCCAAAGAAGACTTGGGAAGCAATGGGAGAACCTACATTAGGGTATTCCAATATCCAATTGAAGCTAGAAAACCAACATATAGTGATTCCCATAGGTATATTGAATAATACAACAATGGATCTAGATGGTGTGCGCACTACAACATAATTTGAAGTAATGGATATGGTGGATGAGTCTATACCATTTCCAACACTTTTGGGAATTGATTTGGCGTTTGATAATCAAGCCATAATTATCTTGAAGACTAGAAAGATGATATTTGAAGTTGGGAAATTTAGGGTAGTAGAACCTTTAGATCCCTCAGATTGTGAAAGATATGCAGAACCTTTGCTTGACAGTGTTCTAGGGGATGATGTAAACCAGTTGTATAGAACTACTATGCAATAGGAAGACTATGTGAATCCAACTGCAGACGAAGTAATTAGTTGGAGGAGTATGAATTCCGATATGTAAGATTTAGATAATGGGGTACAAAAATGGCAGTAAAGAATGCATGAAGTATTTACTAGGAGGTGTGCCAGAGTTACATGCGCAGTAAGATGGGTTGGGACATAAGTAAGACAATTTCCCACATTTACTAAAGAGGACATTTTAGAAAAATTCCAGACAAAGTTTGTATCAGAGGTTTTGGATAGTCATAGATTACTAGTGTTATATATAACACTAAGGTACACACCTACACGATGTTGGGGTATGCATAAGGAGGTAATTCAGGACTGGGATCAATGTAAGTGATTGATGCGCATAATATTTGGTAGGAGTTAGGAAGATAGACCCTTACAGAAGTATGATGGAAGAGGGAACCCAAGACATCATATAAATGATTGTGTCACTAATTGGATATTGGTACCACTGAGAGAATGGACTCATTTTTTTTTCATACATTGGAAGGGATACCTAGCAATTGGTACAACCAACAGGAACTGCGAAGAGAAATTATGAGTTGGGGCACAATGCAACAATTGTTTTTTAAGACCTTTGCAGTTGAAAGTGAGAATCCATGGGTGGATATGGCATTACAAAGGATGAAAAGGAAGATATTTGAATAATATGGGTTAGATACAGTGACAATAGACAAAGACTACAGAAAAGAAACACTTGAACAACTAGTTTACTTTTATTAGGTTGCAGAGGATGAAGAAGTAGAAGACAACCCACACAACATACAAATAATAGAAGGGGAAGGATAAAGAGGGTTAGAAGGACCTTAGTTACAATCAGAAGAATTTTCTGCACCAATGAGTATTAAGAAAGTCAATATTGGGATTGAAGAGAAACCCGATATAGCTAGAATTGGAGACTACTGGGACAGTGAGACAATGGAAAATATAACTAAATTACTATGTGAATACAATGAGTTATTCCCAACCACATTTTCAGAGATGAAAGGGGCAGCAGGAGAACTTGGAGAGATGAAGATACCCCTAGACCATATGCAAGACCAGTGAGACAAAGACCATACATATTAAACCCCATCTATAAGAATAAGGTTAAGGAAAAACTCGACAGAATGATAGAATCAAGAATCATAGAGACCGTGGATGAATCATAGTGGATTAGTCCTATGGTGGTCCAAGAAAAGAAGACTAGAGGGATTAGGATATGTGTGTATCTAAGAAAGCTAAATGATGCATGTGTGCATGATCCTTTTCCTACTCAATTTACAAATGAATTTTTAGAGAAAGTGGGAGGATAGGAAGTCTACTCCTTCATAGATGGATTTTCAAGTTACCATCAGATCATAATTTATCCGAAGGATAGGTACAAAACCACATTTGCAATAGAGTGGGAGGCATATCAGTACACAATATGCCATTTGGATTAAAGAATGCACCAACAATATTTTCTAGAGTCGTAGTAGTTGCATTCAAGGATTTTACACATAAATTTTAGAAGTTTATCTGGATGGTTGGACAATATTCATTTTATTGAAGGACCATGTAGAAATTTTGAGGTTAATGTTAGAGAGATGTAGGCAATGTCGGATTTCCTTGAACATTAAGAAATGTGTATTTAGTACACCGTTTGGCATCCTACTTGGACACATTGTATGCAAATAGGGCTTGATAGTAGACCCTGCAAATATTGTTGTTATTGTCAATTTACCACCACCAAAGTCAGTGCACCAATTGAGAGAAACATTGGGCCACACAAGGTACTACAAGAAGTTTATAAAGGGCTATACAAATATTGTTGCGCCCATGGAGAAGTTACTAAAGAAAGACATCAAATTTCAATGGAATGATGAATTCCAAGAGAGCTTCGACATATTGAAGGAGAATATGGTAACAACACCATTTTTGAGATTTCCAGATTGGACAGAATAATTCCATGTGCATGCAGACGCTTCATCCATTGCACATGGAGAAGTTTTCGCACAACCAGGTGAAGGAGATATTGATAACCTAATATCATTTGGTAGTAGAAAATTATCTGACCCTAAGCAGAACTATACTACTATAGAAAGGGAAGGTTTGGATATGGTATATTTTTTACAGAAGTTCATACATTATTTATTGGGTCAACATTTTAAGATGTTTATAGATCATTCTGCTTTGAAGTACCTAGTAAAAAACCCCATGTTGGGGGAAAGGATATGTAGATGGTTGTTATTGCTTCAGGAATATGATTTTGAAATCATAGTAAAACCAGGGAAGATGAATGTAGGACCAGATCATCTATCATTAATTACTAATGGAGAGGAGCCAAAGAACTTGGAGGAGAATTTCCCTGATGCTAACTTATTTTTTGTTCAGATTGCTGATGATTATTTTGCTGACATTGTTGGATTCTTGAGCACATGAATGGCTCCCAAGGAATTTACTGTCACATAGAAAAAAAAACTCATAGTGTATGCTACAGACTATCAACTGATTGCATGTCATTTATACAATTTAGGTGCAGATGGAATTATGAGAAGATGTGTGATGGAGCATGAACACTCTATGGTGTTAGCGAATCACATGAAGGAATAGTTGGAGGGAATTATGCAGGAAATCCTACATCACAGAAGGTGTTTCATGCAACATTATGGTGGCCTAAAGTTCATAATAACACAAAGGAATAATGTCATACCTCTGATGTCCGTTAGAGGGTATGGAAACCATATAGAAGGGATGAAATGACACTTATTCACCAAGTAAACTGTACAAGTTTTTGATAAATGGGATATGGACTTCATTGGAATGATTAATCCACCAACAAGGGGATCATGAGCCAAATAAATGATCACTACGAAAAAATACTAAACCATATGGGCAGAAGCATCCCTAGTGAAGGACTACAGTGAATAAACTATAGCACAATTTCTCTTTGAGAACGTGGTGACTAGATTTGGATGTCCTAGAATTTTGTTGAGTGATTAGGGAAATAATTTTATTAGCAATACAATAAGAGATATGACACAATAATTCAAGATATATCATCAGAAGAGCACACTTGACCATCCCTAGGAAAATGGTACACTAGAATATTTTAACAAGATTCTAGAGAATGCACTGACAAATATTTGCAATGTGAATAGGGATGATTGGGATTTGGAGGTATCAATAGTATTATGTGATTATAGGACTACATGCAAGAATCTTACAGGACATACACCATTCATACTGATGTATGGGCAGGAAGCAATGGTTCCATTGGATTATTTAATATCTAGTATGTGCATTACAACAATCACCAACATGAAAGAAGAAGGTGTTGCGTAGGAAAGATTGGATCATTTGATGGAGCTGGAAGAAGACATAATTTTAGCAGGCTTCCACCAAGAAGTACAGAAAGTAAAGGAAAAATATTGGCATGATAGGCACATAAAGAAGAAATTTTTTAAGGAAGGATATCTAGTTCTCCTCTATGACAACAGGTATCTACAACACCCTGGGAAGTTCAAAATGCATTGGTCAGGGCCTTATCAAGTAGAGGCCACCACTAATGGAGGTGTTGTGCAACTGAAATATCTGGCAGGGAAGAATCTGAGAGGACTATTGAATGGAATCGATTGAAGTTGTATGAAGACAGCCGACCTAACAATCTGAGGTAAAAACAAAGAGAGAAGGTATGATTGTACATATTGTATATAATAGATGGTAAAAACAAAGAGAGAAGGTATGATTGTACATATTGTATATAATAGATGCTATAAGAGAAAGACAAATATCCATAAAAACAAGAAATGTAACAAAAAGACAAAAATATACATTATAAGTCTTGATATAATAGAATCATTATCATTAATAATGCGTTGCAAAAAAAACAGTGTTGAAGAAACTGCGCGTAGAAAAACATTTGACAAACAAAAAAATTGGAGTGTGTAGGAAAAAGTGAAAAAGTGAAAACTGTCAGTGCAGAACCATTGTCATTTCGTCGTCCCACTATAAAAGTTGTAAAAGGGGGGAAATGTGGTCATTTGTTTTTTTTTCTCTAAAGAGAAGAACATAAAGTGAGAGTTGAGCATGAGAGGGTGCAAAGTGATAACATCAAGTGGAGATTTTTGGTCAACAGTTCAAATTTCAATAGGATGTCACCATCGAGATTCGGAGCACCAAGCAAAGTTAGGTGAAACATGAGAAGTAGTGCTTGGGTGACAAAAACATGGATGCAAGAGATTCCCACAATCATGGATGTGGATGAGATTCACACACCATAGTATGAGCCACATATCATGTAGGTCAAGGAATAAGGAAACCCAACACAGGAGGTTGGGAAGCCTCAGGAGGACATAGAGAGGACAAAATCTGACACATTCAAGGGAAAAGGGCCACAATAGGATGGACATGCAATAGATTTAGTGCAACAGGGCCTAGATCCAGTAGAAGAACATGAAACAGAGCACCATGACATACCAAAGGTCATGGTTTCATCCCCACAAGGGAAGAAGAAGGCAGAAGCTGAGATAAGTGTGCAAGGAATATCGCGTCTGGAAGCCTCAGGAGGACGTAGAGAGGACAAAATATGACACATTCAAGGGAAAAGGGCCACAATAGGATGGACATGCAATAGATTCAGTGCAACAGGGCCTAGATCCAGTAGAAGAACATGAAACAGAGCACCATGACATACCGAAGGTCATGGTTTCATCCCCACAAGGGAAGAAGAAGGCAGAAGCTGAGATAAGTGTGCAAGGAATATCGCGCACATAGGCGGAATTGGAAATTGTGATGCCAAAGATCCTTGTGGGAGTGAAGGCTACAGGTGAGATGGTGGGAGGAGTATATGCCATCAACAACTCCAACCATGATGTAGTGAACAGTCAAATTCCTATATTTAGCGCCATAAAACTATTTGGAGAGAAGGGGAGAGGGCCCATCATGTGCACCACTGTTGGAACCTGCACAATGGATACTCGGGCTCTACAACATAGGAATAATGAACTTACTGGATATACTGCACTTTGTACATGGTAAACACATCAATGTATGTGTGAAGCAACTCCTAGAAAGGGTGCATGGAGGAATTCTATGGATGGATAGGCCAGTGCCTATTAACATTGATTTGATCGCAATATTCACAGGGCTACCCATGGATGGGGAAAATCCAAAGCAGTGCTTAGAAGAAAAAACAAAACAAAAATGCATCTTTGACAAAATCAAGGTAAAGTATGGCGTGGAGAGGTAACAGGGGAATCAGGATTAGTGACATAAATGATCTTGCAACGAGGTTTGCGACAAGGTTGTTAGGTTGCAAGTTAATGTGAAAGTGCATAAAGGAGGAATTACCCATAGGAGTTGTAGCAGCTATAGTGCAGTGCGTGAAGGGGAGCTCAATGAGTTGTGGCCTTATCTAATTAACTCATTCTTGGAGGATTTCCAGGAAACATAGGATTGGGGCTCTTAGTTTCACTACTCGTGGTTACTCATCCTCATTGAATTGGTAGGATGGCAAGAACCCACATATAGTCTATTCTTTCCAAGGACAATAAAGTGGGGAGTAGCCCACTACATGTCGCTTCGAATCACAATAGAACCAAAGGAAAATAAAATAAGCAACGATGTATTCTCTCTGTATTTAAAGTATATCCAGAATAGGTTGGCAGACACATGGGAGATTTCCCCAAAAACTGTCCAAGAGTTTGGACAGATAACAAATTTCCAAGCATCATGCCATAGTATGTGGCTACAGGAAAAGAGGGATCTAGCCAAGGAGTGGCTACAGTTGAATTACTACACGACGATGCAGGACATCCATATGGAGGTCAAGAAGTGGTCTGAGAAGTGGAAAGTACCAATGATCCCAAAAACAACGCCAACAATACAAACTCAGACACAGGGTAGAACAATCCTCGCACAATAGATAGGAAGGAATGGAACTAGTAAAAAGAAGAGGATGACACAAGGTCCAGTGGGGAAAATAAGCCCCATTCAAAATAAAAGTAGTACATAGAATAAATCACAACATGGTTCTACAAGGAACCCACCACGCATAGCACAGGAACCAAGGGAAACAATAGAGTAGGTGTGTTCAAGGATAAATTCGTGAGTGCGGACACAGACCAATCTCCACATCCTCGCACAATAGATAGGAAGGAATGGAACTAGTAAAAAGAAGAGGATGACACAAGGTCCAGTGGGGAAAATAAGCCCCATTCAAAATAAAAGTAGTACATAGAATAAATCACAACATGGTTCTACAGGGAACCCACCACGCATAGCGCAGGAACCAAGGGAAACAATAGAGTAGGTGCGCACAAATGAAATAAGAAAAGAAACATAGGTGAAACCTGTGGAGGATGAAATTGGGAAGGATACATACATGGATACACATATTCCAGAGGCATTTGAGCCATCAGATACCCAAAAGAAGAGAACAAGGGAGCAAGCAAGTGGCTCCAGAAAGAAGGTGAAGGCCCACATAAAACCAATGGAAACATCATTGACAACAAACGATGTGGAGTTGATAGCCACCACAATTGAATATCGACTATCAGAAGTATGGGAGAATGCCAAGAATCATAGGGCATCGATTCTAGAGAAGATACAGGAAGTGAAAAATGTGTTGGAGTAGTTGAAGGTCAGGGTAGAGTAGCAACAGAGAGAGAAACCAACACAGAATAAGGAAGGAGTGCCTATTGGAGAAACAATGCAAATTACAACGCAAGGGAGTGCTAATTTCATCATCACACCGAAGATACTATTTATTCACGAGGAGACAACACAAAATCCCCCAAAAAACATTGAGACATTGGACTTGGCATTGCCCAAGATTCCAACAAAGGAACTGTATAAATTATAGATTAGCATAATGTAGGAGATTTAGTCTAGGGCAAGGTCTAATGCGACGAACTTACAGTTGGCGCAGGAAGACAACACCTCACTGAAGGAGGAAGTTATCCAATAAGAGAAGGCGAAGAATATAGTGCAACAAAAATTGGGTGAAATGGAGAAGCAGATAACTGTAGTATTACAACCCATCTCAGACAATGAAAAATCAGAGGAACCATATTTGAAAGAGAAGAAAAGGAAAATAGCACAATATATGGAGCAGTATAAGGAATAGATCAAGGAGATGGAGGAGAATGCAATATGTACTACTCCTCTAGAAGTTAGAACACAACAACATCTGTAGAGAACATCACGCAGAATATACATAGAATGACATAGTTGTGGGAAAGGAGCACCCAACTGTGGAAACATCTATTAGAGGATGGGAGTATACAAGAAATGCCCGGGAAGGAAGATCAACTGCATGCAACAACGGAAAATGTTAAGCAATGACATAAGAAAATGTCATTGTCAGATAATATCAAGACAATTGATCCCTTGCAGGAGAAGGCGAAGCAGTTGATCGTGGAGATTGACATAGAAAAACTGAGAATATAACATATAGGCTTGGAGGGGGGAGAGATATTAATACCTCCAGTCACCGCGTAGGCAACAACGGAAAATGTAAAGCAATGACATAAGAAAATGTCATTGTCAGATAATATCAAGACAATTGATCCCTTGTAGGAGAAGGCGAAGCAGTTGATCGTGGAGATTGACATAGAAAAACTGAGAATAGAACATATAGGCTTGGAGGGGGGAGAGATATTAATACCTCCAGTCATCGTGTAGGTCATAGAGGCCATGACAGAGAAGAGAAGCCAAGCTCAAGAGCAATTCCAACAGATAGCGGATATGTACGAATCATTGGCATAGGAAGTGAAATATATTGGAGTCCATGAGTGACTCAGGATGAGTCACGATGACAATTTTGGGGGCCCATTGGCACAGGACAATTTTTGGAAAAATCAAAGAAGTTTTGAAGGAATTAAAGCAGTGCCAGGAAAATAGGGGAGGGTGTCGGGAATAAAGGAAAAGCGACGTCAAAAAAAGGGGAAAAAGGGATTCCGATAAAATAAGTTACGAAGCGGACAAACTGCTTCCGATCAATTGGAAAGTGGACAAGTGCCAACTTGGATCAATGGTTGGATCGAGGAACAAATGAGACTAAGTCAAGGAGAAAGTGGACAAACCTAATCCGTTTAGGGTTAGGCTTTTTGTAATGGCTTTGTACCATTTTTGTATAAGTAGAATGTAGTAGGACGAGGAGAAGGTTGTCAATTTGTGGTCCATTGTTGTCCTTTTTTTGGATAGCAGGTTGTTCGTGTTATTTTCCTTTTGGTTGACATTTGTATTGTTGAGATTGTAATAGATTTTTTGGTTGAGTAGAAGGTGTTGTTGAAATACTTGTGCAATCTGTGGATATCGAATGTAATGGCAAAAGAGTTTTACAGTGCGCAAAACTAGATTTGCAGAGAATATAAATAAATATCCCAAGCGACAAATATTTGTGGACGTAGCCCCAGGGGGGGAGTGAACCATGATATATCTATGTTTTATGTGACTATATGCAGTGCTTATGGTTGCTTTTACTTTACTGAGTTTTTATGATGAATATGTTTCTTATTAAAAAAATGAACACTGCACAGTAATAATAAGATAATGGAATATGCAGAATATCTCTAAATAAATGAGGATGATAGATAGTGTTTAGATCATAATATTGTGTTATAGTAGATAGATTATTGTCATTGAGAACTTGTAGTTATGATGGTTGATGAATTCCTATTAGAATAATTGTGACAATGGTTTGGAGTGAGATCTAATGAGGGTTTGAAGTTTAACAATGAGTAGGTTAAATTCCTCTGAGAGAAGCACATCCAATCCCTGGATACATATGTTTGAGTCTTATGACCACCCATAGAATCCATCTTGGGTGAGACTGCATAGTGCACTTTGTGCATTGTGTTTCCTTTTGGTATCTAGAAGGGCCAATGGTAGAAGGGTTTGTTGGAAATATTTTAGTTAGAATGTGGGTTAGCCCATAGTCAACCCAACATGCATCATACACAGGGAAAAAAACCATAAAACCAAATGCATAATAATAATGAAACACATAGTTTAACACTCAATTAACATTTATCTTTGATAAGAATATCACCAACTACATGTAGACCTTCCACGGTCCTCCGAGCCTTAGACTACACTTCTCAGAACTCTTAGCAGTGGGTCACCCTCGAGATGGGACTAAAATCCACCTGAGTAAATAGATTCCTAATCAGAATGACATATCTCAGACAACAGGAGAAACTCCATCATAGGTTCCAACTCGAACTAACATCCTACTGTCCCTCATTCCCCACATGCGTGCCCCACCCTAGGAAGTGTTCTCATTCTCTACTCAACAGTCCTTTGGCTTCCCCACTTCCTTTCTGGGGCTTCAACAACAGGTCAAATAGGAAGTCTCAAAGCACTGACGTAGCAGTAGTTGGTCACCTTCAGGAAATCAATTTCCTCAAATTATTTCACCTGGAGGGAGTTGATCAGTAGCCTGATAACCTGCCTCTTCAATATCCCACAGGACTGACAACCCGCTTATATTGTCCATCTCCTAAGCTATCTAGGCACAGGTATGATGATGACAACAATAGACTTCAGTTAAGGTACATGCATGTTTCTAGTGACAGAGAGGTATCCAGTACAACTCAAGGAGTGCGTGAAATAATGGAGGAATGATGGAATGCATGAATGGTTAATGGGAAAATGGAATAATTTCCCCCACATATATTTTCATGCACCCTTAATGAAACATGGCTCTCAAGGAACTCATTTCTCTCCACTTGTAATTCATTCCCTTCCCATAAGAACTTAGGATAACATAATTTATATCCATAGCTTAGTCTTTAAGAATATTATTATAATATTCCTTTGGAATTAATCCCTCTAGCGTAGCCCCTTCCTAGGATCTTATCCCCCTTTCCCTTTCTAGTAGAGTTTATCCTCCCATACACATTTGTGGATTGGTCTACAACATTGATGTACTTTATTAATTATATGAGTGTTTACATATTACAATAATAGGCACAATGACCTTTAGCATTCTAGGCTCTATGGCCTAATAATCATATAAGAATTCTAGCCTTTAATAACTTGGATCACCATCCTATAAAACACAACATATATACAAAGGCTCCTTGGCCTTAATATCACACACTCTTGTTTTGGTATGAGATTCCCATGCATTGACTAAATGCACGCAGAACCAAAACAAAGACCCTGTATCATCAACTCACCAACTTATAAGAATTTTTACATTTACATTTACAACTCGGGTTCAACCCAAGGGTATTACAATACTGTTATCGCTAATCCACCACACTGTCTATTGGCACACCAAAGGAAAGGAAGCCACTAGTTCCTTCCATACAATGGAACCTTTGTAATATTTCCTTGGTTGTCTAAACCATTCATCCATTGATAACCCTCGAAGATACTTTGATTTCATAACTCTACCCCATAATGTGACACTATTTTACATCCTCCATAATATTTTGGTATTGAGATTCTAGGCACAATTATAGATATTCTTGATCCCCCATCCCCAAATATCCTCAGGGAAGCCACTTTATTCCATTTTACTAGTGGGATTCCCCCTAATTGATGAGATCCAGACCTAAGAAATTGAAAAATGACCTTTCTAATTTTTGTGAGAATTCCTTTTGGAACTGCTCCTATTGACGCTCAATACATGGGGATACTTTTCAACATTGATTTTAGTAGAACTGATATTCCTCCTCTTGACAATAATCAATTAACCCAAAATGACACACATGACTCCACCTTTTCACTAGACACAATCAATCATGAAACTTTTAACTATATGGTTTTAGAAAAAATCCAAGATACTTTAGGCCAAAATCCATATCCTTAATCTAAAAAGGGAAAATATTTCTTATTTGTTGCAAATCGATGCCTGAGATAGACAAAGAATATATAACATATTTATCTATATTCACTTCCATTCCAGTGGCATCATTGAAAAGGTCAAGAATCCATTTTAAAGCCGAAATATCTCTCAGGGAGCCTTGGTAAAAACAAAGAACATCGTCAACAAAGAGGAGGTGGGTGATGGATTCTTGGTTATAGACCTTTAAACCTCTGATTGACCTAACCCTCCTGTCCTCAATAATGGTTTTTCTCAAGGCTTCAATAACTACGAGAAATAGAAAGGGAGAAACAAACATTCTTTCCTCATACCACAATACACTCTAAATAACTTGGATGGGGCACCATTTATCAATACAACAAAATAAATTTATTGAATGCAACAAATTATCCAATTTACCATTGGGAGAGCCATCCCCATTTGGAGGAGGACTAGGTGAAGGAAAGTCTAGCTTACACAATCATAATCTTTTGATAAGTCCAACTTAAGGATGGACATTGACATATTCATTTTTTTGATTGAATGGAGGGTCTCTTGAGCAATTGACACTACACCATGTATTTGCTTGTGCTTTAAAAGCCCAAAATTGTCTTAAAAAATTATCTTACTAAGATTAGCATTTAAATTCCTAGAAATCACTTTTAGCACAATTTTGTAAATTATGCTGCAACAAGAAATGGGCCAATAATCCCCAAATGAAACACCATCTTGTTTTTGGGGGATTAAAGTGATAAAGGTGGAATTGAATTATCCCATAACTTTTCCCAATGATTATGAATCCATTACCACCTTTAACAAATCATCTTTTATCAAATCATAGAAACCAACAAAAAACTCCATAGTTAGACCATTGATCTCGAGACTCTTCCCCTTCTAGATAGAGGATAGTGCTGCAATCACTTCATGTTTTGAGATTGCCTCACCAAGGGAATGATTCATTTCTTCATAAAAACTAGGGGGGAGTTTAGAGAGGACTTGCATAATCTCTAGAATGGGATATTCTTGGGATCCTAGAACAAATAATGAAAGTGATAGACCCCTTCCTCCACCCTTTCCTTAAAGGATCGAACCAATGATCCATCTTCTACCTTGATTTCCCAAATAGTATTAACTTTTTCTAGAAATTGGAATATTGATGAAAACAATTGGAGTTGTTATATCCTGGTTTTAACCACAAACCTCTACTCTTCAACCTCCAAGTTTTTTCATCCTTTTCCAAAAAATCATGGTAATTTTTTTTAAGGACCTTAGTTTCTAAAGTTCGAAGATAGTAAGAGAGCCCCCATCCATTTCTGAATAGAGCTGGGAAATATTTTATTCAACCTCTCTTAACTTCTATAGAGATATTTCAACATAGTATTTAAGCCAATGCTTGGCAGTATATTTGACTCTAGCTAGGTTTTCTGTAAATTGGAAAATATAGGAAGAATCAAAATATGAGGATAGATGGGACCATGAATTGTTGACAAGAGATCAATAATACTCCTCTAGCTAAATATGATTAAATTTGAGTGGAGTTAAAGGAAAATCCCCCTCTAAGTACAACTTAAGAATAATGGGCCTATGTCCCCGAGGTGTAGGACAGTCGGTGATAGAGTGTGTTGTTAAGCCACTCTGTGA
>CBVK0101256520.1:0-13716 GCA_900067695.1 Picea abies
ATCTAGGTTTTTCCTAGCAAGATAGCAAATGGGGCATTGTTCTCAACAAACTTAACGATATCAAATTATTCTTCTGTCGAAGTTCCATGAGCACTCATAGATATATGGGTAAGTCTTCCACATAGGGTTATCAACTTTCCTCTAAATAATCCTATTCCTCCTAATGAAAGAACCATAGCAGGCTTTCCCAAAATTTCCCAAGTTCTTTCTATCATGATATTCACCTGTGTTTCCTCATCCAGGACATAGTCTATGTTGAAGTCTCCTATTCTTGTTTCTATGTACTCTTTCTTTTTTAAGATCTCTGATAAGTTGATATTTCTTTGGTCATTCAAGGTTTCTTTCATCTATAGTAATACAGTCTCTGATTCTTTCTGGGGTTCTATAATATCCTTAGTTTCTGTAAGTCTCATAATTTTCTTGTTTCATATATATCTTTTTAACTTTAGCAATCATTCTAGGACAATCCAAAACTTCACAGTCCATAGATTTACAACAAATACAACTAGGTCTTCTACCAGGGAATTCCTTAGCAAGATGTCCCAGTCTTCTACAACTGTAACAAAGGGTTAATCCTCTCTTTCTCTTAAATGATCCCCAACCTTTCCTGTACTGCGCAATGGGATCATAGTAACTAACCTGCAAAAAATTATTTCTAGGATACTGCATCCATTTGTTAGTCCAAACATTCTTTATATGTATAGGGATAACATACCTTTCATTAATATCAAATATATTCATAACAAATCCTCTTTCTTCTAACTATGCCCTAGTTTTCAGATTAGGACAAAATTTATCAAGCATACCTAGATCCATTCTTTCAAAACAAAAAATTTTGCTTATCTTACCTTTCTCAGAGAACAAAGCTTCAATATCTTACCTCTTTTCTTAAGATCAAACTTTTCTTCTCATCACAAAGCTTCGCAAGTCAATGCTACGCACTAAAGCAACATATCTATGCACAGAGCTTTCTTTTCTTCAGTTCCTAGCAATCACAGTTTCAGGTCCCTACAATGAAACCATTTTTTGGCACAGGGACAAACCCAAGGTTCAACGCTTCAACGACGCACCAAAAAAACCCTAAATATCGGCCCTTTCAGCAACACCTGTGAAGAAGATGAAGTCTCACCTGAGGTAGAGACAGGGGTGGTTGCAGGACTCAAATTTCAGTAACCTAGATGGGACACAGATCTGTGATTATACCACTTAAAAAAGCACTTAGCAATTAACATTCATCAGTAATTAACCCTTAGTCACATCGCATATCCAAACCCTAATTACAGAGCAACGCGGTATTGAACCAAATATAACACATCTAAGCACTTAGAATATGGAAAGAGATCAGATCTAGCATTCATTCACATTACTAAGCACTAAGCTAGTATACCGAATGCATCATACATAAAGATATTGGCACTAAGCATAAGTCACATCACTAGCATACAACCATAATGCACAAAGCAAACATAACACAAGATATACGTGGTTCACCCTAGTGTGGGGCTGCGTCCACCAACTCTTCGTATTCTTTATTATCTTTTGTCAATATCCTTACATTCACAAAGCCTCAAAACCAACTCTGCATAGGATATGAGATCTGCTTGAACCTTTCCATATCCTCCCTCCCTGAGCTAGGTTTAATCACAAAGCCTCCTTACAATCGCTTTCACTTAGCTCTGCAAGTATCAACATACACTATGCACAAAGCCTTTGCAATCACATAGATAGAACTCTAGCACTTAGCATCTTCTCCCTTTCTTACATCACATAGCTATTTATTTCTACATTACAAAATGGTCCAAAACATGGGTAAACCCATGGGCCAAAATCCATACCCGTTACATAAACCCTAATCCCAAAAACTGCCCTAAAAAGGGGCTGAGATCCCACGATCTATGCTTCAACTTGAGCTCTACCTTCTACCAGCCTATCGAAGTCCCAAAACATGACCAAGGATCTCCAAAACTTTTTTAAGGTCCAATAGGACCATTTATTGGCATTGGGGCAGACCCAGGGTTCAATGCTTCAACAACGCACTAACAAAACCCTAACTATCGACTCTTTTGACAACACCTGCGAAGAAGATGAAGTATCACCCGAGGTAGAGGAAGGGGTGGTTGTAGGACTCAAATGTATGTAACCTAGATGGGACACAGATCTATGATTATACCACTTAGCAAAGCACTTAGCAGTTAGCATTCATCAATAATTAACCCTTATTCACATCGCATATCCGAACCCTAATCAAAGAGAAATGCAGTATTCAACCAGATCTAACACATCTAAGCACTTAGCATATGGAAAGAGATCAGATCTAGCATTCATTATGGAAAGAGATCAGATCTAGCATTCATTCACATTACTAAGCACTAAGATAGTATACCAGATGCATCATACATAAAGATATCGCAAATAAGCATAAATGACATCTGTAACATTCAACCATAATGCACAAAGCAACCATAACACAAGATATACATGGTTCACCATAGTGTGGGGATACATCCACCAACTCTTCATCTTCTTTATTATATTTCATCAATCTCCTTACATGCACAAAGCCTCATAACCCACTCCACATAGGACAGGAGATCTACATGCACCTCACTAGATCCTCCCTCTCTGAGCTAGGTTTAAGCACAAAGCCTCCTTACAATCGCTTTCACTTAGCTCTGCAAGTCTCAACATACACTATGCACAAAGCCTTTGTAATCACATAGATAGAACTCTAGCACTTAGCATCTTCTCCCTTTATTACATCGCATAGCTATCTATTTATACATTACAAAATGGGCCCAAACATGGGTAAACCCATGGCTGAATGAGCCTGCACCTGCAGAGGAGTTCCCCGAATTCAAGGTTAAGGTCAGAACTGACAAAGAAAGGATCAGAGAACTCCAGAAGATGGTAAAACAATTGAAGAAAGAGAAGGCTCATGTAGAACAATGGAGTGTCAGACAGCGAGAAAGGATACAGGGTTTTAAGAAGAATAAAAAAGAGCAAAGATCATTTCTCAAATAGCTCAGAGAAATAAATTTCAAACTCTATTGGCATAACATCGTACTCACCACAAAGCTCAAACAGAAGATTGCCAAGGCTATTGTTGTTATCATACCCTAAAATATTTATGAAGAATTTAGTACACTTTCAATTTGAATGTTTACCATGGAACAAGGAAAGATTTACTTATGTTGGATCATAAAAGGAAAATACCTCGAAATGCATGACTAGATCCAACCAATTCCTATTTTGTAGGATCAAATGTATTGTTGAAAGGATCATTTGAGATTAAGCTATTGAGCTGATATCTATTTTTGTAAATGTAAATTCTCTTTTTGAGCTAACCTCCCTAGTAGATAGATGCTAATCATATCTTATAATTAATAGCATACTAGAAATTAGGATCTTATATATTTTGGATAGTTTAAGTAGGCAGAAGAAAGACTTTGTTGAGGTCGAAAAATTGGAGATCCAGGAGACCTGTTTTGAAACTCCTTGTAAGACATTCTTGTTCTATTTGACACTTAATAGCAAAGGCATATGGATGGTTAGACTCTCTTTTCTAGTCTATTCTTATTTCTGCATGCTTGAACTCATTATTCAAATTGCAATGCATTTATTCTCTTGATTATCAATTGATACTGTAAAGAATTTGCTGTGGTGATTATTTTCAAGTTTTGATTTCAGGCTGATGTTCTTTTTTCTTAATGATATTTTGAGATAAGAATTTTATGTGATGTTGACAAATTGAAAACTTCATTTTCTATTTTCCTTATTTATCTAATTCATCTATATGACTACCCTTTAACCAATCAATGGGATATATTTTGTTCTTATTCCGAGTTTCTTGTTTATTTTAAAACCTTGAGCCAGTTTTCAACCACTTTATTCAAAAAACCAAACCATAAACACCCTCAAAACACTTTACAATAACTCGATGATTCCCTAGCTTTCCCTCTCAAAATCAAGTGCAACTTTAGGGACTAACACCAACTGTGAATACATGCTCAGAAGATAAGAAGGTAAAACCTTTTGTCCCATCGTTTCTCTTAACGTTTGAAGTCTTCAATAGGAACCTCCATAATTGTTTGGTAAATTCAGGAGAATCTTCCAATGTTATGCCCTTGTCTATTTGCAAAAAATTAAATGTTGTTCCTCTCAAGAGTGATAAACATGTGATACAACTAGACAGAACCCAGTTCAAAGTCATGGGGGAGCTTAGAGATGTAATGATCAGGATAGTGACACATCCTAAGTTTGTGCAATTGATTGACATCATTGTAGTAGACATCCCAGAGGCCTATGGGTTATTACTAAGTCTATATTGGTTTGAGAAGTTAAACGAGTTCTTTAGTACAGACTAGGCACACCTTTGGCTACCACTGAAGAGATAAAAGACTATGATCAGAATCAATAGGGAGAGATACCTGAAACATACGGTCACTGATCTAGAAACCCTGAATGAACCCTCATCCACAGATTTCCTACGATTCCCACTTCGGGAACTTTTCTCCTCTCTTATCCAATGTCCCTCTCACTCAAAACTCTGAAATGGTTTTTCAAGAGAAGTCATCGATATCGACAGAACACACCATCTTCTGTCAAGGCCCTGCGCTAGAGATTACGGAACAAAATATAGGGGAGCGAGAAAGTAATAAGAAAGAGGAAAAGGGCGATTGTCGTTCACAAATTTAGACCATATACTTTGAATGATCTAAATCACAGGAAGGATCAGGTGTAGGGTGCATCCTCATTGATTCAAAAGGTAAATGTCATTTCCTGTCCTGTAGAGTAGAATTTGAATGCACCAATAACACTGTCGAGTATGACTCTCTAGTACAAGGGTTAAAGAAAGCCATAGACTTAGACGTCAAAGAATTGAAAGTTTTAAGAGACTCGGAGATTATCTTTAGAAAAGTAAGGAATACTATACATTGCAATTCCCCGCACCTAAAGAATTATCAGTAGGAAGTACATAGGTTAATAGAGCATTTTGAAGCTTTCAATATCACCGTGATCCCCAGAGCAAAGAATATCCTTGATAATTCCCTGGCCATAGATGCTTCAAGGTTGTCACCTCTAGAAGATTATGAAGCCTCTTGATTCACTGTGGAACTACTCTACAAACCATCGGTGCCTAAAAACATTTCTAATTGGAAAGTCTTTGAAGGAGATGAACAAATCATAAAATTCTTGACTAACCAAGACAATTTCAAAGATTTGGCCATTGACGATGAAGTATTCCAGGAGAAATTGACAAAAATTGATCCTCGGATAGGTCAACCTATTGACAGATCAAAATCTCACACCATCCTGAAAGGGATAGCTAATTTCGAAAATCTGCTTGACCTGAAAGAACGATTTAGGGGGCCTAAAAATGCAAAGACCGGTAGTTCATGTCCCCTGCATGAAACTATAAATCTCGAAACCCTGGAAAACCCAAAGAATGTGAATCTCAGCAAGACTATATCTAAAGAGGAAAGAAAGGGTTATCTCAAACTGTTCAAACAATATCAAGATGTGTTCACACGGTCCTACCGATATCTAATAACTTATGACACCCATATCATTCAACACACTATACTGTTAAAACTTGAGGTGAAACCTTTCCAACATAAGCTCTGAAAATATCACCCATCCCTGGAACCTCTCATGTATTAGGAATTAAAGAAAATTTTAGATGCCAAGATCATCTTCCAGGTTAGGCATTTTGCATGGATAGCAAATATGATTCCTATGAGAAAAAAGTCTAGAGAAATTCATTTATGCATAGATTTTAGGAACCTCAATAGAGCTTCAGAGAAGGACAATTGCCCAGTCCCGCCAATGGAGTAATACCTACAGACCGTGTCTAGCTCGGATATATTCTCTCTAATGGACAGTTTCTCATGTTAGAAACAAGTCCTGGTTTCAGAGAAAGATTGTTTGAAAACTACCTTCCAAACCAAGTTGGGAACCTTCGCTTATAAACGCATGCCCTTTGGGTTAATCAACATAGGGGAAACCTTCCAAAGGGAAATGGACGGATCATTTCAGAGACTAATAAATAAGTGTGTGGTAGTGTATCTGGACAACATAACTATGTATTCAAAGAACTGAGAAGAGCACATCCAACACTTAACTCATATTTTCGAAAGGTGTAGGAGATACAGTATATCCTTAAATCCCAAGAAAACTATTTTTAGCGTCAAGGAAGGTAAGTTGCTAGGCCACATTATATATCTAGTAGACATTCACATAGACCCAGAAAGGATTAAGGCCATAGCTCAACTCTTGTTTCCTCACAACAAGAAAGTTATGCAGTCCTTTTTTGGGCAAATCAATTTTGTGAGGAAATTCACTCCCGATTTCGCGGAAAATATCAAACCCTTACAAAATATGATTCGCAAAGATGTCAAATTTAAGTGGGATGATGAACGAAAGGATGCTTTTAGCAATATTAAATTTGATATATACTAGGCCCCCGTATTACGAAGTCACGATTTCAATAGGGATTTCTTCCTCTATACTTTCACCTCCGACCAATCGTTAGTTGTAGTATTGAATCAGAAGGATGATGACAACAACGAGGCTCTAATGTCGTTCATGAGCACTAATCTCCAAGGAGACAAACTTAATTATCATGTTGTTGATAAACAAGCCTATGCGGTATATAAGGCAGTAATGCACTTCAGGTCTTACATCATCAAGAAGCACACCAAAGTAATTGTGCCTCACCCTTCGGTCTGATCCTTGTTTACTCAGCAAGAGATGGGGGAAAGAAGAGGGAACTGGATGGCAGTGGAACAAGAATTTGATCTAGATATAAAACCTACCAAACTAGTTAAAGGGCAAGGGTTGTGCAAACTCGCAACTGAAGCCCAGGACCAAGTAAATGAAATTCTGGATGGGAGAATGGAATGAAATTATGGTGTGGTGAAGCTTCATACATTTCCCCAGGGCTCGAGTCTTAGTATAAGAATCTTACTTACCTCCTACACCATGGGGCCTACCCAGAAAATCTCTATCCTAGGGGAAGGAGAGCTCTCAGGTTAAAATTTGCACAATATCGCCTCATAAATTCGGTACTCTTCCAGATTAATTATGATGGGGTACTTTTAATATGTCTCGAACATGAAGACACGAACAAAGTTCTCAAGGATCTCCATGATGGCCCTACCGGTGGAGATTTCGTAGGAAACACCACCGCTCATAAGATACTGAGGGCTGCCTATTATTGGCCCATCTTGTTCAAAGACGCTCACACCTACGCTAGGAACTGTAAAAATTGTCAAATGCGCGTTGGGAGAGAGAAGAGAGCATCAATCCCACTCCAACCAGTGATTGTCTCTAGGCCTTTTGAGAAATGGGGGTTACATATCATAGGAGAAATTACACCAAACTCTTAAAAAAAACACAAGTACATTCTGATTGCCACTGATTAATTCAAAAAATGGGCAGAGGCGATCCCTTTGACTCATGTAAACGAAAATGTGGTGATCCAATTCATAGAGAAACAACTAATCATGAGGTTTGGTGTCCCTTCTATCCTGGTTTTTGATAATGCAAATTATTTCTCTTCCACCTGAATGACGAAGTTTTCTTTGGACAAAGGAATCATAATTAGGTACTCTGCAAATTATTATCCACAAGGAAACGGGTTGGCAGAATCGACCAATAAGAACCTAGTAAGAATACTAAAGAAGACGGTTGCAAATAACCAAAGAAAATGGCATAATCTACTCCATAATTCTTTATGGGTCGACACAATCACACCCAAAGAAGCCATAGGAAATTCCTTGTACTTCATAGTTTACAGACAGGAAGCCATTCTCCCAAATGGGCTTTATCTTCCATCTCTTCAACTAGCCCAAGATTCCAACAGGGATCCCTCATCAGTCATACAACAAAGAATTGATAGTCCGCTCATGCTAGAAGAAGAGAGAGAAAAGGATAAGTCGAAATTCATATCTCACCAACAGATAGTGAAAAGGTGGTTTGACAAGCATAAGGCCAAAGATAAGGATTTTGAAATAGGAGACTTAGTACTGAAATGGGACATAGCAAATGAGATGAAAGGGAAACATTCTAAATTTTAGAATTTGTGGCTTGGACCTTTCCAGGTGGTTGAGAAGATTGGGGTAGGCACTTATCCATTACAGAATATGAGGGAGGAACCTGACGCCCTCCTAGTAAATGGCCAAGCCCTCAAACAATATTTCCAATAATAGAAGAATAAAAAAAAAAAGAGAGAGAGAGAGAAAGAAAAGGCATCTTGTTTTAGTGTTTTCATGATTTCGAAATACATTTCTTTTTTGGTTTTCTTTTGCTTTTTGGATTTATGGCTTTTGAAAGTTATGTTTAGTAGGACAATGGTTGACCTTAAGTCATGCGACATCACAAACTATGTCTCTAACTCATCGCTCACATACAACACAAGAGGCATCAAGGAACTTGTGGTTTCTTTGAGGGGCCATCCATCTACCCCGCGCAAACGAACAACTTCGAAGAAATGTTAGAAGTGTTTTCCTAGTGGTTTGGTAAGACCTTAAGGGTAAGAAGGAAATCCGGGAAGGACTTCATGAAACCGAACACAAAGCTAGCAAAGGGTCCACCTGACCATATCACTTTGCGAAATAAACAAACGTCATCCTGTCTCACTCACAGGGCATCATGCCGAAATAAAATGGACATTATCAAAAGAGTGATCAGGAGGGGAGGCAATGCAGATATATCCATTGAGGCTATGGATGCTCACTGGAAGTGAAGCAACACCAAAGAAGATGAGTAAAGGTAACTAAGGGCTTCATGCCAGAGAATGCTTTGCTAGAATTTTGTAAAAGGGGGGCGTAAGTTAGAGTTACAGGAATAGAAGGAGGAATAAAGGTCAAAACCCCATGGGTAGATCCGGAAGCATCAACTGAAATATTTCAAATTGCAGAGGTAAAATAGGCTCTGATTTAAAACCAGGAAATTTTATCCACCATCTTTCGTACCAGTTGAGCATGAAGGAAGAACAGAGATTCTGCGTTCGCCCAATGAATCGCCATTTGTTGAGCACTCAACACACCCTAAAAAAGTCTACGTAAAATTTCACTTTTTGGGAACCACTTGATATTTTGGCATTGTCTGATATGAAAATGTGTCCTTTCCTTATCATTTTTGTTTCTCATTAAGTATTTAAGGACATGTGAAAATCATTAACTTAAAATACTAATATCTAAATTAGAGAAATGACAGTCAAAGTTTTCCCAAACGCACTTAAGGATTTCAGCATTGGGAAGCATTAAGCGTGAAGGAAAATGCTAGAGAGAATCAAAGTTGTCAAGTCTCGATCTTCATCGGCATCGACAGACGTGAAATTTATTTTGAAACAAGCACCACCAAGAATATCGTTGATGATCGATCAATTCGGCATCGAAAAATGGTTAAAAGAATAAGTAGTGAATGAAAAATGAAATAATAATCGCTGACCTCCGAAACGATTTCAGTATTGGGAGTTTCAAAATATGATAAACCATGAAGAAACTGCACACTAGATTTATTCCCAAGGACTTCAGACACTCTCCCGGCATCGACAGTCACAGTGTCAAGCTCAGTTTAGTACATTCAACTTAAACAAAGCCCCATGTCCGACCGTCACCCGTAAGTTAAGTTCTCGATCATTAGTGCCCTATATCCCGAGTCGACGGCGCCGCATCGATACCATATGGTGAAGAAAATCAACGTCAGAAGTTTTCTCAGGAGGATACTGACGGAAACATGCATAAGGATATCGCCGATTCTCGATTTTCCCACTAATAATAAGACGCGATGGGACGTTTTAGCTCTGAGATACGCTAGATATGGCACATTTAAAGGTTAATTAATTCCAGAATCTCACACTAATTGCTAATTCGTGCATGAATCAAAGGACCGTTGGAACTTGCCAATACAATGCATTTTTTCCCCCTGTGGCTCGGCCATCAACCCACGTAGAATTTATTTACAGAGTTTCGACAGTAGATTGTTTTGAATTTCACCCATTACTCGTATTAACTAGTTAATACGATTGGTAGGATCTCTCCCATTATATTCTCTAAGTCATTGAAAACAAGGTTATTCTGTGTGTGAAGGAATCCAAATCATCTAGAGGAGCGAGACGAGCATCATATGGATAACTTCCAAGGTCCAATGAGTATAAAAACAACAGTTTAGCAAGCATTACAGGTATGTACTGGTCTATGTATGTTTTATGCTTCATTTCATACGTCTTATCTAATGTCACTCTGTACGCCTGCCTAAAGATTATTTTCGATTGCAGGAACGATGCCTCCGAAGAATCCCACCACAAGGAAATATCCAAGAGCACCAAAACTATAGAACCCAGAGGTGGGAGAAGGTTCCTCCCCAACAATGGCGAGACAATTGGAATTCTCTCTAAAATCGGTGTCCGTCATCAAAACTGCCACCAAGAAAGCTTTTTTTCAACCCCCGGCCTTTGGAGACACAAAGGCGAACATTGGGACCAAGACAATATTCCCATGTTGGGAAGAAATTTTCAAGAAGATTAAGTGGGAAGAACTCCCCGAATATACCCCGCATAGGGATCCTGATACGAGAAGACTTGAAGATGAAGTCCTCCTGAAAGTCCGAAAGGCGTACCTACACATGGTGGCGAGCAGGACTCTGGCATTTATCTACATTGAACTTATGAAATTGCTTATTAATCACACTGACACACAATTTTTTTTAATTAACAATGACAATGGTGGGTGTTTCGGGGTTTTCCTTCCAGTAGAAGTGCAAAATTACTACAAGCTCAGAATATTGTCTTTGTTTTGAGATTCTATGAGAAACACGACACCAGTAAGGTGATGTCTTCTTGGTGGAGAGAGGATAAAATGTTCACCAATCGGACCTCTGGCTGGTACCCGACAACCAAACTTAGAGATACTTACATCTATCTAATGGCCCTCCTCTGCAGTTTGCATGGGGAAAAATATTTCTTTAGGTTTTCAGAAGCTTGGATGCCTTTAGCGTATACCGTAGCCGTTTCTGGGATAGGTTTTAACTAGGGTGCAATCATCTCCAAACAGCTGAGAACCTACATTCGACAAGCTCAGATGCTGAAAGAAGGAGAAACACCATCCTTTTACATGGCATCTTATCTTCTGGACATCGTCTGCGCCAGAAATGATTTCACTAAAATGAACTTAAGCTGGCATACCTCAGATCTCCCAGTCCATGTTTATTTCGGCATCTTGTGGGAGAATATGTACAAGAAATCCTACTCTCTCATCTGCGACCATTTTATCGCACACATTCATTTGTTGTTTTTCAAGAAATAATGCCCAAGGTTGTCGAGCACAGCCAAAAATATTATATTGAAGATTGGCCACTGGTATCTGGATGAGTGTGATATCTACATCAGGGTTTTCAGTGCCACCGGAGCACCTCATCTTCTACCTGTACATGTCCCTAATCGACTAATAGTCAGGGAAATCTATTATCAGAGCATCCTGGAAGGTTACAATGCTACTTTGGTAAAGGATAAGAAGTGGGATTTCATACCCTATGGGTTCCATATTGGTTTCTACATGGTAAATGACACTGTGCAGACCAAGCAAGAAGGGTTAAGCCAATTGGAATTCTGATTCCAGACTGTTCATTTTCGTAAGCACGACCCAAAATGTCTATTCCTTAAGCACGCATCACAATTATCATCATGCTAGCCATATGCCCATGATAGGTTTGAGGATGAAATCTTCATCGAAAATGCTCAAGACTGGGAGGAGGTGGTGGCAATGATGGCTGACCCCAAGGCAAAAAGATTCAAGGCTATGATTTGTGATGAGCAAACAACAGTCCTGGAAAAAATAGTTCAGGAGACCATCAAGACAAGAGAAGAAATGATATCAGTCGGAGTGGTGGGATCTCCCTAAGGAACCACTAAAACGACAGGGATTTCCTAAGTAGCCCCGGTACAAGCTAAGAATTCCTTTGAAGTTCAAGATATACAAGGGATGGGGGGACTCATGTATCAACATGCCCAACTGTTAATGAAGTGGATGCAGGATAACCCAGACCTCATCATAGTGCCAAAGCTTCCAACCAAAAGCCCAGTAGGGGCGAGCGACCTTGATTCGATAAACCCTAGTAATGACAACAGGTCAAATAACCCTGATTCCATAAGGCCACCAGTTGGATCGTCGGCAGGTGCAACGATTCAACTAGAGGTGGGGTGAGTATCAGTGGAAGCAGGCATGCCTAATCCTTTGAGTGAATGTATAAATATATATAGTGATGATGAGAGCCCGAAGACATCTCTCGGGACCCCTGTGCAGATCCAAGAAGAAAAGGGACCACAGAAGGTTGCTTCGCCTGATCCCAGGGTTAGAACCCAAGAGGTCCCAGAGAAGGAAATAGAAACCGAAAATGCTCCCGACACGAAGAGGCATAATGTGCCGGAGAACCGAGCAGATGATCTGAAAGACAAGTCAAAACTAGACGAGCCAAAAGGAGGATCCCCACAAAAGAAAGTCGATGATTCGACTACCAACGAGCAAGTAAATATTGAGTCTTTTCCCAACACCCCTATCTCGCTCGATACTCAAATCCCCGAAAAGTGATAGGCAGATGCCAGGCCTTCGGAGCACAACAAGGAGGTTCAAGAACCTGACCTGGAACAGATATATACCACCAAAAATATAGGAAACACACTCACATGGGGTGATCACCAGATTCCTGAACCTGTAGATGAGGTAGCCGATATTTATGCAATATCTTATGACCGAAAGAGGAAAACCATAGTCCAACAAACCACGAAGAAAACGAGGAACACGTTGGATCACTCCATCCTCATCAGTACAGAGGATAATTTGATAAACACTGAAAATGCTAGAACATCTGAGCTCATTGGCGTGGGGAAGGAACTCTCAGATGCCACTCTAGACAGGGCCAAATGGGATGAAAAGGAGTTAGCCACTGCCCTGAAGGATCTAGAACATTTGCGTCATCTGGCTGAATACTATAAGGGCACCACTCAGACCGTGGTTTATCTGAGAAGCGAATTTGAAGCAGCTTACAACAAGTTCACACACGAGTGACACATGTTCACTGTGAATATAGTTGAGCTCGAGGAAGACACTCTCATGCACTCGCAACATGCAAGGATATGGAGTGATGGCATGAAAGGGAACAACAAGCCTTAGAAATAATTGAATACATCAATGCAGTCTAGCAGGGTCGAGATAAAGAAGAACACAACATTTGGATGTTGGGAAAAAGTAGTCTTGATCGTATGAAGCTATCATAAGAGTATTGGGATAAGATGTCTCAGGAACCATAGAGAGAAATTAAAAAGAAATGGGAAAAATGAGAGAAACATTGGGGTAAAATAAACAAATCAATGAAGGATATAGGACTCCCCGAGTTCGGCGACCCCGACAACTTCATTGACCTATGTGACATAGTCGGGTCGCATGCCAAGTAGGATTCACTATGGGCCGAAGAGATAGCCAAGGTGACTGATATGTCACCAAGACAAGTGAAAAGATTTATGGAACATTCGATGAAGGCTCAAGCCATGCTACAGTATTTAAACACCAGTCTAGTGAAGTACTGAGCACATGTGGTGGAGCTCAGAGGATTCTACGCAGATTCGATGGAGAAACATAGGTTTCCATGGGCCCAAACATGTGAGGAGTTGTTTATCAGTTGGTCAGAGTATGAGGAAAGTCACCCTTTCAAGTGATA
>CBVK0101256606.1:882-14692 GCA_900067695.1 Picea abies
TCCTCTAATAAGCATACAAATCAGAAAACCAAACCTCAACAAATCCCTAGAAATTTCCTCTTCCCACAAATCCACTTCATACCACTTGTACGGTCTGTTGAAGTCATCTGTCAACATGTACGGACCTGCTCCTGCCTGGAAAACTTTGTACATGATTCACTTTACTGCAACCTGCATACATACACGATTGTGCCCACCGCAACCCACGTATATGTGATTCACCTTCCTACAACCCACATACATACACTATTGTTCTTTCTTCAACCCACATATATACATGATTCGTCCCACTGCAATCTACGTACAAGTACAAAAAATTTGTAGATACAACTTCGTACAATTCGCTCTTTATGGATTCCTCTCTCCCAGGCCATATTTTCCACCCTTGCAGAATTTCCTTTTTCCAAAATTACCAAGATTCCTAGCACAAGTTCTTACTCACTTATGCTAACTCCTGCCTTTCACAATGAGCAAATGTCACAATGAATTATCTCCTTTATATACAAGTCCAATGAGTGAGTATAGGCACGCCTTCTAAAATCAATAATTAATTAGAATATTTTAATCATGTTTGTGGGTGTGGCACCCTTACACAAGCCCACAAAGCCCATCAACTTTCCCATGAGGCCCTAGCCTCATTCTGGGGCTGATTTCACTTAAATGAAATACTAATCTAGTGCCAAAAAATATTCTGAGATGTCTGAAACCTTGGCCTCTTATGGGAATACCTCCCGAAGATACAACAAACAATAGTCCCTCTTAGGAGGAAGGTATCCCATCCACCATCATTTGTATGTACCTATGTATCCCACATTTTAAGTGACTATGTCTCCTCTACCACAACTACACTCCAATCCTCCTAACTAGATGTTCCCTCTGTCACTGAAGCAAATCTTGCTCTCCAGTCCTCTTGACTAGCTGCATCCTCAGCCACTGAAACAAATCATATTGTCTAGTCTGTCTAACTGGCTACTCCCTCTATGAATAAAGCATACCCTACTCTCTTTTCTTCCTGACTGGATTCCTCCTCTTTCACTATATAAAAACCTTCTAAAATGATTGAATCCTCCATGGAGGTCTCACATGCCCTAGAGGATTCCTCCCTATGAACCTCCTACCTAGCCTCTTCAAACCATGACACATGTCTTCCAATCCTGGAAGGTGTCTCTCTCCCACCTGAACCTGAGGGGGAAATCCCCTTGAATGGTTGACTCTTCCTCTGAGCCTAATGACTCCCATTGATATCGAGATCCCTCTCAGACTATTGAATTCCTATGAAATTTGACTCCCTCTGATTCTGTTGACTACCTCTGAAACCTGACTCCCTTTGAGTTTGTACAATGTCAGGATCCATATGCTCCCTCTGAACCTCCTGACCTCCTATGAAGACTAGTATCCTCTTAATTGTCATGGGATGATGCTCCTCCCTATTGGATCTTAAGGGATGACTCCCTCTTAACTCTATCTCCCTCTAATATGACACTACTGATGGGGATACTTGCCTCGTCATTGGTGGAGCTACTTGATCCCTATGTACTTGTGCTACTTGTGGGGTCACCTGCTTCACCACTGGTGGAGCTAACTACTCCCTCTGAACCTATGCCAATGGTGGGGCCACCTGCTTCACCACTAGTGGATCTATATACTCCTCCTCGTCTGTCTCTCTTATCCTGCTAGTCATAACACACATAGAATAACCCCTCAGCCTAGATAGGTTTCCATCCCTAACTCCAAGAACCATCGTGTATATGAAGCTAGATTGTCTAGGCACAAACAACACATGTCCATCTCGAAATAAAATATGGTAGCCCTTCTTTTCAATCCTCGAGACTAAGATAACACTCCTCCTAAGTTCTGGCACCCATAACACATTTGACACCCTCAACACCTCACTTAAATCCATTTTGAACAATACCGTACTAGATCCTCGTACCGCATGCTTGGATCCCATACCAAGCTCCACACACAAGTCTGAGTGAGTATATGTGAAGCTGTCAAATAACTCTCATGCACCTATCATATGGAGAGATGCTTTGCTATCCACCAACCAAGTCCCCCTGCTGGAGACTGTACCTGAAAGGGAAAAGACCAACAAGATCTCCCTCTGGAACATGTCTGCAACCTCATCAACCTCAGTTGTTGATCTATGTTTCTTTCTTTCCCTCTAGTGTGGATACTATGAAGCATAATGCCCAAAGTCATGACACTCAAAACATATGATCTTACTAATATCCTTCCTATGTCTCGGCTATGGAGATTCTTCTTTCTAAGGAAAATCCCTTCTCCTAGGACAACCTCTTCTACCTGGATAACCTCTTCTTCTCATCCTAGTTCGGGATACAAGAGCTCAATTCTCATCACTGCTACTCATCACCATACCATTCATATCATCCCTAGACACCAACCTGGTCTAGTCCATATTCTATCAAAGTCTGGTAACTTGTCTCGTGCATAAATCCTCTGCACAAATGGTTCCCAAGATCTAGGAAGACCTCTCAATGATACATTCACCAAATTAGCATCATGCATTGTCTTTCCAATAGTTTCACATTGATCTTAGATCTGAGTGATCTTCATAAGATAGCTCAAAATTGTGTTATCACTAGTCATCCTGAAAATTTGAAGTTGGTTCTTCAAATGCAACATCATGTATGCATTCTTGTTCTGATATAGACCCACCAAAACATCATACATCTTCTAGGAATATGTCTTCTCAACAATGTGAGGAATCAAGTGATACTTCACGGATTCTAGCAACACTTGCTTGGCCTCCACTACCTTCTTCTTGTGATCTACCAATTCTTGTGGATCGATAGAAGCTACAACCACACTCTCAACATACTCCTTGAGGTCATTATCTTCCGACAGAAGTAGAACCCTTTCCTTCCAAGCACAGAAATTGGTCTCCCTTTCCAACCTATCCTCAAGCTTTAATGTGCCCACCATTTTGACTTGCCTAGAGCAAGAACAAGAACAACACTCTTCCAGTGTTGTAGCCAACAATGTGTCTCAAGATGATCCCATTTTCTTCAAATCCCAAGATCTGATACTATGTCACATACAACTCTATGTGACTAATTTTCAGATTTGAAAATTGCTTCCTAGTGAATTAATAATAAAACCCTAGTTGTCATCATTGAACAATTTTATACTAAAAATTATTGACTTAAAACATATGCAGCGGAAACAACAAGATCAGAGATGAATCATCAACACATATGTAAGACACAAATTTATGTTATGTAACCTTGTTAATTCTTAGAGCAAAACCAACCCTCCCAACCTATACAAATCCACCAAAAATATGAGGACAACAATGTCCTCGAATAACTATACAAATCAGAAAACCAAACCTCAACAAATCCCTGGAAATTTCCTCTTCCCACAAATCTATTGCAGACTAGCTATACAGCCTACCGACGTCACTTGTCAGCCTATATGGACCTACTCCTACCCAGAAAAATTTGTACATGATTCACCTTGTTGCAACTCTCATACATGTGCAATTGTGCCCACTGCAACCCACGTATATACGCGACTCATCCCATTGCAATCTACGTACAAGTACAAAAAACTTGTATGTACACCTCCATACAATTCTCTCTTTGTGGATTCCTCTCTCCTAGGAAAGATTTGTCACCCTTGCAGAATTTCCCTCTGATCAAGTCACCAAGCCTCCTAACACAAGTGCTTACTTAGTTATGCCAACTCCGTCCTTTCACAATGAAAAAATGTCACAATGAATTCTCTCATTTATATACAATTCCAATGAGTGAGTTTAAGTACCCCTTCTAAAATCAACAATTAATTAGAATATTTTAATCCTCTTTGTGGGTGTGGCACCCCTACACAAGCCCAAAAATCCCATCAACTTTCCCATGAGGCCTAGCCTCATTTCATGGATGATTTCACTAAAACAAAAGATTAATCTGGTGCCATTGAATATTTCCACATGCATGACACCTTGACCTCTTGTGGGAATACCTCCCAAAGATACAACAAACAACACTTTTTGTTTTCCAAAGCCTTTTGGAAATTTGGTCTTCCTCTATGTTGATCATAGAGACACTTGGATCTCCTTATTTCTTTATCCAATGTCTTGGGATGATCACACTCTATCTTGTCACTAAATATTGATGGTATCCCACTTAGGAATCTTCCAATCTTGATCTGTTTATCCTTGATGAAGTCAACATATCTCAACAACTCTAAGAATATTCTCTCATACTTATCCATGGTCATACTCCCAAGCTTGAGTTAAGAACTTCTTCATCTTCCTATCATAAAAATGCTTGGATAAGTATTTATTTTAAAAATACTTTTTGAACTGCTTCCAAGTGATCGTGTTCTCATCAATGTGTTGTACTTGCACAAGTTGGTCCGATGACATTGATGTTTTTCCTTTCAGATGATATATTGCAATTTTTCCTTATACTTGTGAGGAATAATTTTGTAACTGAAAATACTTCATCATCCCCAATAGCCAAATCTCTGCATCCTCATATTTCTTTTGCTCACAATCAAACGTAGGGGGTTTTATCTTCTTGACTTATCCTTGCAATTCATTCACTCCAAATATTCTGCTATGATTTTTGACATGAGATAAAATTGGACAATTGTTTGCTCTTCTAACTAAGTTCCTTGGTGAGTGATGATGATGCCCACCAACACTTCTAGATTATCTACTTGTGGCATGAGATATATGACTCATTAACTTACTTGATTATATCCCCTTATCCATATTCTTCTCTATTATGTCCAAGCTCTGCAACAACTTCATGTTAATGCCATCATGTTGCTTCTTATCTTTCATAAGCCTCTCATTATCATCTTTGTAACCCAACACATCTCTTTGCAGACTCTTTATAGTCTCTACCAAGTTTATACTCTCCTCTTTTCCTTATCCATGGCCATTTGATTTGGTCTTAGCATTACCCATGTTGGCATACAATTCCTTGACTTCATCCTCATGGTTGTAGGTTCTTTGTCCATCATCCATGACTCTGGTCTCTCTCAAATGAATCTGATATATTCTATTTTCTCTTAACTCTACAAAATGTGCATGCAACAGGATTTTTTAGACCACAATAATTTAACAAATCTATAAAATTATGCACCATTCTGCCCTATAAGTGCTTTAGAATTATTCTTCCTGGTTGCTTGTGAATTTTACTGCCCAATTCACATTTATGGGTGTATACATGGATTCTTTTATCCAAGACCTTTACAATCACTGTTTGATTTCTCAATTCTAAGTCCTAAACATAAAGTTACAATCATCTACGTATAGCCACTTTTCTCCTTGTATACACTTTTTTTTTTTAACCATGTGTAATTTGGGTTATATTCATGCATATTTGCACCTGCTCCTTTGGAATTTTCAAAGGAGATCAATTGGGTTTTTTCCATAATCATATTTTGAACACTCTGTCCAATTTTCATCTTCATCCAAATTCCAAGTTTCTAGTTACATCCTATTGAAGTTTTGGCTAATTTACCTTTTTAGCATTGAATGCTACCTCCAATGCACTTTCAAGTGCCCAGATTCTTAATATAATTCCATGATTTTATTCGATGGCTCAAGAGATATCCATAAACTGCTCATGTGCCCCAATCTAACCCTTGAGTAGGAAGTTATGGCCTATGGAGTGAACTAGTACTATTTAGCTTGTAACTCCCTCATACAAGCTCTGTTTTAGGAACAATTTAGTTCGTTGGAAATCTCTCTTTGAGCTCTTTCATTTTATAAGTAGAAAATCTATGTACTGCAAGTACACACAATTATGTACAAATTTGAACTTATAAAAATGATGTTTAAGCCTTCAAAAATGTCCTGCAAGATAATGACTTGGAAAACACTGTAATTTTTCGAGGAAATTCACTATTTTTTGAGAATTTTCGTTGACTTCTACTAATGTGGAATCTTGGGTCCACTTGGTACCTCAAGGTAACGCCATGTTATCCCCTAGCCACCATGGCCCTAACCCATCGACCTCTGCCATCCTTTAACTTCTCTCTTTCTTCCTTCTCCTTGGCGTGCATTCCCCTATCCTTCGAGCCCCACAACCTTGCTATCATGTGGCACCCATTTTTCTAGTCTCAAGGATGAGCGAGCTCCATCCCATGCCAATTTTCCTTGGCACATGAACATGCTAGCCACTCTGATCAAATGGTGGAGGGTACATTCAATGACACTCCGACCAAGAGTACATTCAACTTGGTTGGTGGTGGTAGAATGTAACGTCCCTAGCCCCAAGTTGGGCTATGCCCACACAAATTTTTCCTTTCTGATACTGTTTAATAAACAAAATATTCTCTGCATATGAACACGCATGCATTCCTAACAACCTATGTATAAGCATAAATAATTAACAATTATAACATAACATAATAACAAGATTAAACACACGGTAAACATTAGAAAACACAAGAAAATACTTATCTTTTGTAAAACATCGACTAGTTGCAAACCTCAGAATGTTCCTCCTAGCCATAGACACCGTTGCTCATAAAATCTTAGTAGCAGGTCACCTCTGAGCTAAGGCTAGAACTCTACTAGGGAAAAGTCTCCCTAATTTAGATTAAGGTCTAACCAACTGCAGAATTAAACTCAAGTCAAGGTGTCAACTCCAACAACCATTCCCAGCTCACAACCTCTCATTTCCCATAACTTGTCCCACCCCAAGAAGTGTGCCCTTTATCTGCTCTACAATCCTTCGATTGTCCCACTTCTCTTATAGGGCTTCAACAATAGACCAGACAGGAAGTCTCAGAGCACTATAGCACCTGGAACTCAATATCTCTGTCAGAATTGCAACACCCACCAGTCTAACACACTAGGAAAACAATTCCCAGAATGTTCACGAGCATGACAACCGCTTCTTCAATGAAAACCACCAAGGAATCACTAGGCACATTTAGCTGCAAAATATCTCCAATAACAAGTATGAATGATGGATGAAAGGGAGTATGAATGGCCAGGATGATAGTGAGAATGATTGGAATGAATGGGAAAAATATAATAAGTTCCCACTTTGTGTATGCATATTCCCAATTTGACACTTGTCGTATTAGGAACTACATTGCCCCCACTTGGTGATACATTCCCCACCTTTAGGAACTTAGGATAAAATATATCTCTTAATTTAGACTTTAGGAAATATTATTATAATATTCCCTTGGCTTAGCCCCTCTTCCTAGACTCTTAGCCCTCTTTCCCTCTAGTGTAGTTATTAGCCCCCCATACGCTTTTTGTCTAATTGATCTACAATAGTGATGTATTTTTATTAATAAATTTGAGTGTGATTACATATTACAATGACAACCTCAGTGGCCTTTTACAATCTAAGCTCTCTGACCTAATAATTGCACATGCACTATGGCCTCGAAACATATATACAATGGCACTCTGGCCCAAATATCATGGCTCATCAGCCTATAAAGTATATGTACATTTACAATTGGGGTTCTTCCTCAGGGTATTACATTCCTCTTCCCCTTATTTATGCATTGTCCTTAGTGCATTATATACACATGTACAATATAAAAATATTAAAAAAGATGTGAGTACTCCTCATGCATGACATCTTCACTCCTCTTGCATGACATCTTCATGCTCCCAGATTTCATCTTTAGGATCATAAAAAATCCACTTGACCTTAACAATTCCTATTGCTCGATTCTGGAGCAACTTAACTTTCTGATCCAATATGCACACCCGCTAAACTCAGAAGTCTCCTTCTTGCTCCACCTAGATCGCATTCCAATCAATCACATGATTAGCATCATGCACATAATTTTTAAGCAAAGATACATGGAATACATTATGAATTCACATGGAAGTAGGTAGTGCAAGGATGTATGCAACATGACCAATCTTTTTCAGGATCTCAAATGGTCCACAATAACGTGTTGTCATCTTTGAAAAGTTCCCCAACTTCAAGGAACTTCTCTTGCATTTACTTTTAAGAACACATGGTTACCCATTTTAAACTCTCTGTGAGTTCTTCCCTTATTTGCATTACTTTTTTTCCTATCTTGTGTAGCCTTTAAATTCTACTTTATTTTACAACATGTTCTTCCATTTCCCTGAGAAATTATGTCCCAAACACTGCTCTATTTGCTGGGTTTTCCCAGCTCACTGGCATGTTGCAATTTATGTTATATAATGCTTCAAATGGGCTCATCTTCAAATATGTGTGATACCCATTATTATAAGCAAACTCAATGGGCTCATCTTCAAATATGTGTGATACCCATTATTATAAGCAAACTCAAATAAATGTAGATAATCTTCCCATTTTGATTGTTTATCCATCACATGCATCATCAACATATCCTCAATCCCTTGATTGACCCTGTATGTTTTCCCATCTGATTTTGGATGATATGTTGTGCTAAAATTCAGGTTTGTCTCAAATCCTTTAAACAATCATTTCCAAAATTTTGATGTAAATTTGGGATCTCTGTCAGAAACAATTTCCTTAGGCACACCATGCAGCCTAAGATATATCTTTTGTAATTATGGTCGTGTAATTTTCCTAAGCATGTACGGAAAGTAACTTTCCATCCCTTTGTGAATCTTCTGATCCATTTAGATTATGGATGAGCATATATTTGGCCCTTTATCTCCTTAGTAGTAATTTTTCTAGTAGTTTATTGGGTGTTAGACTACAGAGTTTAGATTCTCCCAGTTCAACAATATGAGTGACCTATAACTTTTCACACTTGGTTGAAAGATGTGAAAAAGGAAGAAATGGGTAATGAAAAAATGACTATAACTTTTTGCTCAAGACTCATAATTGAGCAAGAAAGAAGTCACTGGAAAGATATTGGATATAGGAATCCATATGTTCACCCAGAAATGTGAATTGAGTAGTAGAATTCATAAGGAAACATAAAGAATATTTTGAGTGCATTTAAAGGGATGAATGGTGCATAATTTTATAGATTTGTTAAATTATTGCTGTCTAACAAATCCTATTACATAGTGCATTTAAAGGGATGATTGGTGCATAATTTTATAGATTTGTTAAATTATTGTTGTCTAACAAATCCTATTACATGCACATTTTGTAGAGTTAAGGAAAAATAGAACATATCATAATTTTAAGAGAGAGACCAAGGTGATGGAAGATGTACAAAGAACCTGTAGCCATGAAGATGAAGTCAGTGGGTTGTGTGTCAACATGCGCAATGCTGGGACATCATCAAATGGGCATGGAGAAGGCAAGGAGGAAAGTATGAATTTGGTGGAGACTATAAAGAGTTTGAAAAGAGATGTGTTGAGTTATAAAGATGATAATGAGAGGATTATGAAAGTTGAAGGGCAGAAAGATGGCATCAACATCATATTGTTGCAAGGTTTGGACAGAATAGAGAAGAAGGTGGATAAGGAGACAGACTCAAGCAAGTCAAAGAGCCATAGATCTCATGCCAAAATGAGAGAATCTAGAAGTTTTAGTGGCTATCATAATTACTCACCAAGGCACTTAGTTAGAAGAGCACTCAGTTGTCCAAGTTTATCCCATGTTATGAAGCATATCAGAAGATATGGAGTGGATGACTTGAAAGCCAAATGCAATAAGATAAAACCTCTTATCTTTGATAGTGAGCACAAAAAAGATGAGGATGCGGAGTCTTGGTTGTTGGGGATGAGAAAGTATTTTTAGTTACATAATTATTCCTCATAGGAAGAAGAAAGAATTGCAATATATCAGCTAAAGGAAAAAACATCAATGTGGTGGGACCAACTTGTGCAAGTACAATACATTGATGAGAAGAAGGTCACTCGGAAGCAGTTCAAAAAGTATTTTCAAAAGAAATACTTATTTAAGAATTTTTATGATAGGAAGATGAAGTAGTTCTTTGAACTCAAGTTTGGGAGTATGACCATGGACAAGTATGAAATGAGATTTTTAGAGTTGTTGAGGTATGTTGATTTCATCAAGGATGAATAGGTCACAATTCAAAGATTTTTAAGCGGGATACCTTCATTTTTCAGTGATAAAATACAATATGATGATCTCGAGACATTGGATGAAACCATAAGGAGAGCCAAGTGCCTCTATGATCACCATAGAGGAAGACCAAATTTCAAAAAGGCTTTGGAAGACAAAAAGAAAGGTAATATGGAACAGAGGAATAAAGGGTACAAACCATCGTTCTTCAAGAATAATTCTTAGGGGCAACCAACTCAATGAACCCAAAATGTCAGAAATATTGGGAAAAAATCCAAGGCAACCACCCATTAAATATTGGGGTTGTGAAGGAGATCACATGTATAAGGATTTCCTTCATAGAGGAGAAAGAGTGAATACTATTCACAATGTACAACGGACCGATACAATTGAGGACATGGACAATAGCATGCCAAGGATCTATGCATCCCTAGGCAACAAGCAAGTTGAATTTCAATCTCATATGATTGAAGTGGAAGGTAAGATCAATGATCAACCTATTGTTATTTTAATTGATTCAAGAGCTATTCATAGTTATATAGATTCTAAGTTGGTGGAAAGATTTCATTTGCAAAGAAGCAAACTTGAGAAATTTTGGCTAGTTCAGTTAGCCACATGAGCTAAGAGAAGAATTAATGAGTTGGTTAAGGAATGTCCAATGGATATGAATGGATTGAGCACAAAGACATATTTGAATATCATACCTATGGTTCCATATGATTTTCTAATTGGTATGGATTGGTTGGATGTGCATAATGTTGTCCTAGATTGCTACAACAAGGCATTTACGTGTTTTGATGAGAAATGAAACTTAAGAATAGTTCAAGGTATTCCAAGGGAAATAACTATCAGAAAAATTTCATCGTTGCAGTTGAAAATAAGCTTCAGGAAAGGATGTCAAATTTACGCAGCTCATATGGAAAATAAATCTAAGGATAAAGTGTGAAATATTGAAGACTATCTTATCCTAAAACAATGAGGATGCATTTAAAGATATACTGGGGTTGCCACCAAAGAAGGATATTGATTTCTTAATTAATTTGATGTATGGAGCAACCCTAGTGTCCAAGACACTTTATAGGATGAGCACGCTAGAATTGAATGAACTACAACTACAACTAGAAGAGATTTTTAAGAAAGAGTACATATGTCCAAGTATGTCACCTTGGGGTGCCCCAGTATTATTTCTGGGAAAAAAGGATGGAACCTTGAGGCTATACATTGACTTCAGACAGTTGAATAAGATGACAGTGACGAACAAGTATCATTTGTCAAGGATAGATGATATTTTCGATTAGATGAAAAATGAAAAGATATTCTCTAAGATTGACCTCATGTCAGACTATCATCAGGTGAGAATTAAAGAAGAAGATATCAACAAGAGGACATTCAGAACAAGGTATGGTCATTATGAATTTACACTGGTGCCATTTGGGTTGTCAAATGCACCAACTATCTTCATGTGTTTGATAAATGGTATTTTCATAAATTACTTGGATAAGTTTTTCATTATCTTCTTGGATGACATATTTATCTACTCTAAATATGAAGAAGAGCATGAGCATCACTTGAAGATGGTGCTACAAGTATTGAGGGAACATCAGTTGTATGCCAAGTTGAGTAAATGTTCATTTTATCAATGGAAGATACTTTATTTGGGCCATATTGTTTTAGAGGAAGGAATAATTGTGTATCATGAGAAGATAAGAGCCATTGAGGGATAGCTAGTACCAATGAATGTCTCAGAAGTGAGAGCATTCATGGGGCTAGTAGGTTATTATAGAATATTTATTGAGGGTTTCTCAAATATCACACACCCAATCACTTATTTGAAAAAAAAGGGTGTGATATTTGAATGGACCTCTATTGTGAAAGAAGTTTTAAACACTTTAAGAATTTATTGACAAGTGCACCAATATTGAGGATTATTAATCCAAATGAATATTTCATTGTGTGCACTAAGGCATGCAAAGAAGGGCTTGGTGGATTCCTTAGTCAAAATGGGCATGTGATATGGTATGAGTCAAGGAAGTTAAAAGAGCATGAGAGACATTGTCCCACTCATGATTTGGAATTGACAGCCATAGTTCATACCTTGAATATGTGTAGGCATTATATCATGGGAAAAAGATTTGAGTTGAAGACATACCATATTGGTCTGAAATATTTGTTTGGGCAATGAACTTTGAATGCTAGGAAAATTAGATGGATGAAATTTCTCGGTGAATATGACTTTGATATAAAGCATATCAAAGATAAGGAAAACAAGGTGGTTGATGCACTCAACATAAGAGTACATGAGATACATGCTACAACCATTATCATGTACAAATTTGATTTAAAAGAAAGATTTTGGAAGTTGCAAAATCATATCAACATTATATGGAGACAAAGGAAAAATTACAACAAGGTAAATTTTCAGCAAAAAAATCAAGATTATGAGTTGAGAGATGATGGAATCCTCATGTACAAGAGCATAGTATATGTGTCTAAATATCAAGAGCTGAAAAATCAGGTGTTGAGAAAGATGCATAATGTGCCTTCTGTCGGACACCCAGGTTAACAGCAAACAATTGTAGTTGTCAAGAGCCAATATTTTTGGCCAGGTATAAAGAAATAGGTCATTGATTATATAGTCAGATGGTTAGAATGTCAGAAGGTTAAGGATGAGCACAAAAATCTAGCTGGTTTGCTACATTCATTGCCCATTCCGAAATGGAAATGAGAAGTGGTGGCAATTGATTTCATCACCAAGCTGCCCAGAACAGTGAAGCAACATGATTCTATCAAGATGATGGTGGATAAACACACTAAAGTTTCTCATTTAATTCCAATGAAATTAACTCACAAAGAAGCTAACATTGTAGATATTTATATGAGGGAAATTGTCACACTACATGGTGTGCCTAAGGTAATTGTTTTTGATAGATATCCTAAATTTACATCAAATTTTTGGAAAGGATTTGGGACAAACCTTAATTTTAGCACAACATATCATCCAAAATCAGATGGGAAAATAGAGAGGGTCAATCAGGGGATTGAGAATATGTTGAGAATGTACGTGATGGATAAACCATCAAAATGGGAAGATTATATACATTTAGTTGAGTTTGCTTATAATAATGGGTATCATGCATCTTTAAAGATGAGCTCATTTGAAACATTATATGGAAGAAAGTGAAACATGTCGATGAGTTGGGACAACCCATCAGACAGAGCAGTGATTGGGCCAAAATTGCTTAGGGAAGTGGAAGAACATATGGTAAAAATAAAGAATAATTTAAAGGATGTCCAAGACAGGCATAAAAGTTACGTAGATAAGGGAAAAACTCACAGAGAGTTTAAAGTGGGTGACCATGTGTTCTTAAAAGTGAAGGCCAAGAGAATTTCNNTTAAAGTGGGTGACCATGTGTTCTTAAAAGTGAAGGCCAAGAGAATTTCCTTGGAGTTAGGGGATTGTTCAAAGATGGAAACGCGTTATTGTGGACCATTTGAGATACTGGAAAGAATTGGTCTTGTTGCATATATTTTTGCACTACCTACATCCATCTGCATTCATAATGTATTTCATCTATCCGTTTGCTTAAAAATTATGTTCTTGATGTTAATCAGGTAATAGATTAGAATGTGATTCAGGTGGACCAAGAAGGAGACTTTCGAGTTCAATCGATGTGAATATTGGATTGAAAAGTCAAGCTACTCTGAAATCGAGAAATAGGGCTTGTAAAGGTCCAGTGGACTTGTTACGGTCCTGAAGATGCAATATGGGAGCATGAAGATGCCATGTGGGAGAAGTACCTGCATCTTTTTGAATATTTTTGAATATTTTTGGATTGTACATGTGTATATAA
>CBVK0101256608.1:0-17163 GCA_900067695.1 Picea abies
TAGCTCTCGAGAGGAGATCTACCTGTCCGTAGGGAGATTTTCCTTCAACAATGTGTGTTAAACATCCACCTCACCAAAAGAAATTAATTAAATAGTTTCTCTTAACGTGATATTGATGTAGCAGTACAAAACAAATAAGATCAGGTCAGTGATCTAACGACCTCTATTTTGCAGGTCTCTAGGTTTCTTTAGGGAGTATAAACGTTAACAAAGGGGGAGGGAGCTAGAATCCCTCCTATAGGAAAGTTGTGGTTGGTAGAGGGAAAGGTCCACATTGGGGAGGTTTCAAGGCCCCACTGATGGGGGCATCTGGATCTATTTCATAGGTGCAAGGAGAGGAAAAGCATGAGAAAAGAGGACAAGAAGGAGAGGAGAACAAAGAGAACCAAAGCAAGGTGACAAACCCAACACATCCAATAGGGGTGGGAGGGAGCAATCCATGCAAACCAAAAACTACAATGATCCCAAAAGTTGTTCTCGAAGATCCACAGACTCAAGAATAGATAGATCAGATGAGGATGCATGCCTTGATATGCAAGTTTATGGGATTATGGCCTGCCCAAAAAATACTACGAAGCTGGATCAAATATCATTGGAAACCATGTAGAGAGGTGGACCTACATCTAGGATCAAAAGGTTTTTTTACAGCTGTCTTCAAGAACCTAGAAGACAGAGACAAGGTTTTTGAAGGAGGGCCCTATTTTCATGCCTCAACCGGGCTGTATATGAGACCCTGAAGGAAAATTTTTCCTTGGAAAAGGAGACCTTTAAGTGTGTTCTAGTTTGGATCAGAGTTTATTGCCTACCGTTAGACTATTGGATACCTACCACTTTCGAGGCAATAGGAAGTAAGTTGGGAATATTTGTCAAGGGATCGAATGCAACCTTAAAAGGAAAGTACACCTCATTTGCAAGAATTGACATTGAGATGGATGTCTTGGGTGCACTACTAGAAGAAATATGCTTGGAATTTAGGGATGAGGAATGGATCCAAAATATTGGAATTTAGGGATGAGGAATGGATCCAAAATATTGATTATGAACATATCCCGTTTAGATGTAGGAAATTTCATGAACAAGGGCATATATTCAGGGAATGCCCGCTAAACAAAAAAGACAGAGAAATATAAAACAAAACAACCCTCAGATGATACAGGATTTGTTCAACCAAATTACAAAGGTAAAGGAAATAGATGACAGAGAAAAACTTCCACAACTGGTAATTTTGAATCAAAGAACAACTTCGAAGGCCTAGTGGAGAACCAAACCCATGACAAAGAAATTGGACAGGAGAAGCAAGGGGAGAGGGAACCCTGCAGGAAGGAGGAAAATAAGGCAATGGAGAATAAGCAATCTCAGGACACCACCAAGACTTACAAAGGATCAAAAGGAGACAAAAATCCTGACATAAACACACCAATGTAGGAGGGGGATGGAAATTCTGAAATGACACCCAGTGAGGTCGGAACAGAGGGTCCAGATCTTCATGACATCGTGGAAAGGGAAGGGATTGACCTTCGTAATATTTTGGACCAATGGAAAAAACAAGTGGAAAGGGAAGGGATTGACCTTCAAAATATTTTGGACCAATGGAAAAAACAAGGTATGGATACCATCCCTTCAGACCAACTAGATTGTATACAATATCTCTTCCTAATGAGGGAGGAGGAAAAATCTAGAGGAATCAAATGCATGTATGGGGAGATAGGAAACCTGGGTATCAAATCGGGAGACAACCATCAACCTCAATCACCAAAGCAATCTAAGAGAAAGAAGGGTAGAAAACCCAACACTATGGTACTGCAGGAATTGAGAGTGCTTCTAATAAACTACGGTAAGATCAAAATGTTGTTCCCTACCTATCCCCCACCTGGTTTAAAATGAAGGTTATCACTTGGAATATAAGAGGCTTGAATAGCCCCAAGAAACAAAAAAATCTCAAAAATAAGTTAAAAATGGAAAAATCAGATATTTGTTTTATACAAGAAACCAAATGTACAACTGATAAGATGGTACAAATAAGTAGGAATAGTTGGAATACTTACAATTTTTTAGATATTGATAGTCAAAATTCGGTCGGGGGCGTTCTCACCTTGTGGAACCCTAAAAAAGTAGACCTGATCTCGACAGAAGCTACAAGGCATTATTTATCAGTAATTTTGCAAGTTATAGGGACTCCAGATAAGGTTATGTGCACCAACGTATATGGCACTCAACCTCTGGAAAATAAGAAAAAAATGATAATAGACTTAGAAAACCTCAGGGATCAAAATATGAACCCTCACTGGATTTTAGTAGGTAATTTTAATATAATTGTCACCCTAGATGAGAATAAAGGGGGAGTTTGAATATTGGATAGATATGTTGAGGTATTCTTAGCCTTTATAGAAAAACAAACCTAGTTGATATCAAAACTAGTAAGGGATTTTTACCTGGAACAACAAAAGATCTTTGCATAACCAAGTAGCCTCGAGATTAGACATATTTTTAATATCAGAATCAATTGTAATGCAAGGTATATATATGGAAGGAAACATCCTTCCATGGGGGGGCTTGGACCATTGGCCAATTCTGTTGGAAGCAAACTTTCAGGGAACCCCAAAAGATAGGCCTTTCTGTTTTGAGAGTTTTTTGAATGAGCACCCAACCTTCAAGGAGAATATCAAGATTTTGTAGAAAGAGGGCATCCAGGAACATGGGAAAAAAATGAATAGACTTCAAGGAATATTAAAACATATAAATAAAACATTAAAGCAATATAATCAAGAATTCTTTGGAAACATTGACCAAGCAAAAAAAAAAATGAAGAAAAAATGGGTCAGATTCAGAAATTATGTATTCAAGACGGCTACAATGAGGAGAGGAAAAAGGAAGAGATTCATTTGCATCAGGAATGGGAGAAAACATGTAATAAAGAGGAAATATTATGGCGACAGAAATACAGAGTGCAGTGGTTAAAGGAAGGGGAGAAAAACACAAATTTCTTCCACAAGTCGACAATAGCTCAAAGAACTCATAATAGAATCCTGAAAATATGAGACCAGGAAGGAATAGAGAGAGAATCCCATCAGGAAATTGAAAAATATATATTTAAGCACTTTCAAGATATAGCAAGAGAACCCAACCTAGACCAGTCATATGCAATCCAAAGAATTTTGAGGCATATTCCTAGATTGGTAACAGAGGAGCATAATCAAAATTTAAGGAAACCAATCTCACCAGAAGAGGTTGACCAAGCAATCCAAGAGATGACAAATGGAAAGGACCCAGGCCCCGATGGCTTCAGAGTGGCCTTCTTCAAATCCTATTGGTACATGGTAAAATGTGATATTTATTGTATAGTGGAAGATTCAAGACACTCGGCCTCTATTCTTAAAGCTTTGAACTCTACTTTCATTACATTGATCCCCAAAGAAAATTAGGCGAGGACTCTAGACCGATTTAGACCAATATCCCTATGCAATGTTGTGTACAAGATAATCTCAAAAGTGACAGCAAATAGACTGAAACCCCTCCTCCTCATATTGATCTTAAAGGAACATTCAAGCTTTGTGGAAGGTAGGAAAATTATGGACAACGTTATTCAAGCTCATGAAACAATCCACACTTTGAAGAGTAGGAAAAAAGATGGCATGATAATACATCTAGATTTTTCGAAAGCATATGACAAACTAAGTTGGAATTATATGGAAAAAACAATGGAATCCTATGGCTTTGATAATCATTGGATACAATGGGTAATGACCCTGGTGTCCATGACTAGTTTCTCAATACTAGTGAATGGATTCCCAACCAAACCTTTCTACCCTTCCCGAGGTCTCAGACAAGCAGATCATTTATCCCCCTTCTTGTTCATTATTATGATGGATGTTTTGAGTATAACTATCAAAGATACAACCGAAGAAGGAACTATAAAAGGTCTATGACTATATGAAGACTGTCCCACAACCACTCATCAACAATTTGTGGATTACACAATGCTACATTGAATTCCAACAGTCATAGAGGAAACAACTTATAAGGAAATATTAGTCGATTTTAGAGAAGCCTCGGGTACATAAATAAATCACTCTAAATCTATTATTAATTCTTCAACACGAACATTGCAATTCAAAGGAACCTTTCCACTATCTTGGGATTTGAGAGGAAGACCCTCCCCACGAAGTATTTGGTAGTACCCCTAACGGATAAGGTACGTAAGAGTACAACCTAGGAAGGTCTTATAACCAAACTGCCAGACAGGGTCAAAAGATGGACCTATCGAACCCTAAATTTTGCAGGACGACTAATCCTCATGAAGGATATTTTACAAGATATCCTAGCTTATTTACTTTTGGTGTTTCTATCCCCAAAAGTAATTAAAAAAAAAATAGAGCACTACAGAGGAACTTCTTGTGGAGAGGAGCAGAGGATAAGAATAAATGGGCACTCGTGGCCTAGGATAAATTATGTTGTCCAAAAAAAAAGGTGTACTTGGTTTTCAAGACCCACAAGCGAAAAATATCGCTTATGGAGCAAAAATTTGGTGGAGATGGGTCAAAGAAAGATTAGTTTTGTGGACCAACCTATGGAAAGAAAAATACTCTCTAGGAATTACCGCTCAGGACCTTATCTATTTCACAGGTACAGGGGATGGATCGGCCATCTAGAATTTAGCTTGGAGAAATAAAAATTGGATTTAGGATCATAGTTTATAGGAAATTAGGAATGGTCAAAAATCTATATTTTGGGAAGACGCTTGGAAATAGGAACCCAGGATGGAAAACCAAGACAAAGAAGGTATTAAACAAGAGTTGTCTAGGCAAGGAAAAATAAAAAAAATTCAGTACTGGAAACAAAGGGACAATATCCCAAAATGTAGAACTTGGGACAGTATCAAGACTCAAGATAGAAATCAAGATTCTAAATTAGTTAAAGATATAGAAGAGGATATAGGAAAAACAAAGAGTATGATCTCTAACGAGGAGGACCAACTACCCTGGGTAGGAAAGATGGAGGATAATTAACTCTGAACGAATCCCCTCACTATATAGTGGGTCATGACCAGAGGAACACAGACCCAAATGAGAACGACTATGGAACCTCCCATTGTGGACGAAGATAAAAAAAGTTAAATGATTGATCCTACACAAGAAAATCCTGACATGGGAGAACCTTGTTAAAAGAGGCATGTATGGACCCTCAAGATGCAACCTCTATGAAGTCTAGGAGGAGAAAATAGACCATTTACTAGGCAAGTTCTCCTATAAAATGAAGGTTTGGGATCGGGTAGCTATAGTGTACCGACAGACTGATCGAGTAAAGGGGGATATCAAAGAAACTCTGGGGACATGGAGGGAACACTACAGGGAAAATGAAATGGTCAACTTATGTTGTGGTCTAACTTCGGGGATGGTCATTTGGGAAATTTGGAAGGAAAGAAATAGGAGAATCTTCAAGAATGAATCCCTCCCTATCACTAAGGTGGAGGATTGTAGAAAAACCCAAGTTAGGGAGATAGTTCTGAGCATAAACATCCCTCCTCCAAAAAACCACACGTCATCCCAAGACCTAAGTATTTTTCAATTGTTACAGCTGAAAGATTGGAGTTTCAATATACCTACTCCTCGCAACCTACATATCCATAACAAAGCCAAGGCTTGGACCTCCCTCGGGTAGGCTTCCTGAAATTGAATTCCGATGGAGCATCCAAAGGTAATCTCAAAAAGGAAGGCACGGGAGGAGCGATCAGAGATAGTGTTGGGAAAATCATTCGCCTTTATGCAGTTAGCATTGGTAACACAACAAATAATGCAGCTGAGTTTGGAGAGTTGGAAAAGCTGCTAAATATTTTGATAAGAGATGGCCATGTAAATGTTACAATTGAGGGAGACTCATCTGTGGTAATAAGTACAATGAAAAGACTACAGTGTGGAACCAACATTGGAAAGGTAATAAAATATTGGCATCTAGCTCAAATCCTTCAAAGAATTCAGAAGCACTTGCAAACTCTATTCACTGTTGAATTCAGGTGGGTAGGAATGTTTTCAAACACTTTGGCGAACATGTTAGCCAATGAGGGAGTGAACCAAGATGGAAATATGGTAGATGAGGCATGGACACAAATTCCAGTGGAACAACTCAGATCCGACTATGAACACCTGGAAACACAAGATCATCGTGGTATCTACCGGGATGACAATCACATCGAGGAAACTGAGTGTCATGCATGTCTGACATGGGACCTAGAGGAATGTTGAGTAACATACCACTTGGCATTTAGAACTCATGCAAAGATTTGATAGGAAGGGGAAGGCAAGGCAATGGGTGGTACAATATAGTAGGGATTTTAGAGAGGAAAATTTGGGAGACAGTTGCATACAAAGACATTGTAATCATAAGCAGAAGAGGTGAGTAAATATGGAGGATAGCTCAGAGCGAAACTCACCTCCAAGGGTTCGAATCACACCAAAAATACCTAGATGCAGAGCTCACATTAGGCGACGAGACAAACGAAGAGCCAAAGATTGGATAATGGCACGAGGTGCCACGCCTAGTATTTAGTGTGTTCATAACCACCACCTTAAAGGAGGATCATTAGGAGATACCATCAATCATGCTAAAGGTTGTTATATTCCAAGAATCATTTGGTTTAACCACACCTTGTAGGAATCATCCTTTTGTTGTGGTTCTAGCTCTGCTTTTCTTTCCTTAAGGGGGCGGTGTAGTGGTTTGAACTAGGATTGATTCAAAGGCCAAGAGGTAGGAAAGGATAGTAAGATGGTGCACATGAAATACACCGCTAGAAAAGGTAGTCCACTAGTGGACTCCAAACCAGAAAGCTCTCAGAAAAAAACTAGGATTGAGAATGCAGCAAGGGATGTTGTGAGAATGTATCAAGCCACAGTACCACAGAAAGGAAAATAAGTTGTGGAAAATTGGAAGGAGGAGCTTAAGGTAGAACATAAAAGCAAGGATAAAAACAAGGTATCTCAAGAGGTGGACTGGATTATAGATATAGGGAAAACTCGTACCTAAGAGACCCTCTATCACAAAACTCTTGAGATGGTGTGGCATACAAAGATGTTGATAGGAAAAGTAAAGGAAGATCGAGAGGAGACTCGCAGAGAGGACCAGTGTGAGATGAATACCATGCTGGAAGATATCCAACATTGTGTTAGTGCGTTGGAGACCATAATAAAGTTGTTGGTAGAAATAGAGAAAACCTAGTAGAACAAGCATGAGAGACTGGCAGCATAGTTCCACTTGTACCTGAGGTATGTCCACCATGTGAACATAACACATATGGATGGCCATGATGCACCATATCATATAAAAAAGGTCCAGGTAGCATCTCCCAAGGAAGACAACAAAAATCAAGTAGGAGGAGTGGTGGATTGACCCCAGGTTCTCTAGTTTCGTTGTTTTTAAGAACTAAGTTTAGGCAACTCTAACCAGATGTTAGTAGTTGTATTCGACTAGGTACTAGTAGTTTGTTAGCAGGGTTTTTATTTTCTCCTCCATATGGAAGGGGTTTTCAATCTAGTTTCAAAAGTTTAAGTATTAGTTTTCATAAGATTAGCGGACTCCTATGTCTCCAGTTTTCATAAAAACTAGGCAAAAATAGTGAAAGTTTAAGGCTACTCTGGTTTCCTTTTCTGGAAGACTAGTTGCACTCTTTTTGTGTTATATTTTGAAGAAGTAATATAGATTCCTATACTAACTTACAAAAACAAAAACACTATTGTCCTTATGCATTCCTGGAAGTTATATGAAGAATCATAGGCACATGAGGGCCCATCAATAAGAACAACATTGTTTTTCAACAACACCAACCAATGTCTTGGGAATATGAAAATCCCTATTTCAAACATGATTTTAATTTCTACCTTTACTCTTTATGTACTTGATTTCCTCACTGGTACTTCATAATCAAATGTTGTTTAAAAAACCATTGCTAAAGCCAAGGGGTCAAATGTAGTGCACTCACATAGTCTTCCACACACATGTATTTGATAATAATGTTATATTAGGGTGCATTTCTTCATAAGCCCCAATTGGTTTAGTCATAAATTTTCTTGATATTAGATTCACTTGCAAGAGCTTATGGATCTAAATTTTGTTGTTCAGGTTGGTTTTTATGTCCCCAATATAATTTAACCATGTGTCCTTGAATGAATTTTGTAAGCAAGTTGCAACTCACCATAAAATGATAACTAAGGGACGGGGTGAATGTATTTGCAACAACTATAGATGTAGACATTGTAAATGTAACTACAATAGATGCAATAGTGGATGAAACAAGGGGATTCTAGTAGGGTGGATTTTTGCATGGAATATGGGTTTAGAAATAATGTATGGATGGAATGAAAAAGGTGGTGAGAGTGGGAAATGATAAACCTCCATGTGTTTTACACTCAAACGAAGTACCCTAGGGAGGGAAAGGAATGCCAAGGGTTGGGGTAGGGTGGCCAAGAACTAGACTCACCCAATACTATGGGATGAATGGTGTGGATGTATGATGTACAAGGAAAAGCGAATGTGGTGAACTAATTAAGAATTATGGGATCGACATACACATTTATAATATGTTATATTAGTACAAAAACATGAAAACTAGCCAAAATAGGATAACAAATTTCACATTAAAATCATATTTAACTTGACACATGGTACCTATGTATGGGGCAATCTGTCCACCCTAAGTGGAGATTGTTTTTGTGACTCTTTAGTGGCAACCTATAAAAAAGAAACAACAATATAATTTATTTATCATAAATAACTTGAGCATTTGAAAAACAACAAATTCATAAAGATTTCTAAGTGTTCATTGAAGTAGGTAAGCTCTATGTTGGTTCCATGAGACATTAATGTTCATTCAATTCTCACTCGAGCATAAAACTAAATCATATGTAATGCCATAATCTTGAACCAAGGCAATAAAATATGGGGTTTCTGAGACAAGACACAAGGAAAGAAGAACAAACACTAGATGAAACAAAAATAAAACACCATGTTAAATGAGAAGAGGAAGACAAAGGAAAACAGTGAGGGAGAGACAAGGAAACCACAAGAGATTACTTGGTAAACATATAAAAAATTTGACAAATAAGGATAGGTCTTGGTCACCACTTAACGTTTTTTAGATGACTTGCAAGCCCAAATTGGAAGGTATGTTTGTGCACAAGGAAAGAGTGGGGAGACCTTGAAGGAATTTGAGGTTTCCAACTTCCATGAGATGAGTGGCATGAAATATTTGTGAGTCTCCATCCTTACACCTACTAAAAATGTGGGGTTACCAATATGATCCACAAGGAAAGAATACCAAACATTAGATGAAACACAAGAAAAACACCATGCAGAAGGAGAATAGAAATATGAAGGTGAAAAATGATGTGGAATCATCGAAGCAACGAAACCACAAGGGGGCACTTGGTAATAGGACAATAAAAATGAAAATTAGGAGAGGACTTGGTCACCATTTAACTTTTTTGAGATGAATTGCAAGCCCCCCCCTACACAAGGAAGAAGTGAGGAGGATTTGAATGAATTACAAGTTTCACACTTCCATGATATGAGTGGCGTGAAATATTTGCGAGCCCCCATCCTTACACCTACTAAAAAGAAGTAATTTTCAAGACAATACACAAGGAAATAAGACCAAACATTAAACAAAACACAAGGAAAATATCATGTGGAATGAGAATAGGAAGATGAAGGTGAAAAACAAGACAGAGGCAAGGAAACCACAAAGGAGATATTAGTAAAATGAAAACAAAAAGGACAAATAAGGATAGGTCTTGGACACCACTTAACTTTTTTAGATGACTTGCAAGACCAAATTGGTAAGCACGCATGTGCACAATGAATAAGTGAGGAGAACTTGAACAAATTTGAGGCTTCTATCCTTATATCTACCAAAAAGGTGGGGTTTCGAAGACAAGCTATATGGAAAGAAGACCAAATTCTAAATTGAAAATAAGGAAAACACCATGCATAATGAGAAGAGGAAGACAGAGGAGAACAATGAGTTGAAGACAATGAAACCACAAGGGAGTGTTTGGTAGAAAGACGAAAAAATGATAAATAAGGAGAGGTCTTGGTCACCACTTAACTTTTCTGAGACAACTTGCAAGCCCAAATTTGAAATCTTGCTCATGCATAAGGAAGAACTAAGGATACCTTTAATGCATTTGGGCTTTCCCACTCCCATGAGATGAGTGTCATAGAATATTTTTGAGCTACCATGATCCACTCCCATGAGATGAGTGTCATAGAATATTTTTGAGCTACCATGATTACACCTACCAAAAATATGTGTTTTCTGAGACACAAGGAAAGGAGACCAAACATTAAACGAAACACAACTTAAACACCATGCAAAAAAGAAGAGGAATGTGAAAGCAAACAATGAGGTGGAGAAAAGGAAACCACAAGGGAGTGCTTGGTAAAGAGACAACAAAAATGACAAATAAGGATGTCACCACTTAACTTTTTTGAAATGACTTGCAAGATCAAATTGGAAAGCCTACCCATTCACAAGGAAGAAGTGAGGAGACCTTGAACAAATTTGGGCTTCCCACTTCCATGAGATGAATAGCATGGAATATGAAATCTTCCACCCTTACACCTACCAAAAAGATGCAATTTGTTAGACAAGACACAAGGAAAGAAGATCAAACACTAAATGAAACACAAGGAAAGAAGATCAAACACTAAATGAAACACAAGGAAAACACCTTGCAGAACAATAAGAGGAAAACATATGAAAATAATGAGGCAAAGGCAATGAAACCACAAGGGAACGCTTGGTAAAAAGAAAACAAAAATGAAAAATAAGAAGAGGTCTTGGTCACTAATTAAATTTTTTGATACAACTTGCATGCCCAAATTAGTAGGCCCGCTCATGCATAAGGAAGAAGTGAGAAGACCTTGAATGAATTTGGGGTTTCCCACTTCCATGAGACAAGTGGCATGGAATATTTTTTATTTTCCATCCTTGTGCCTACCAAAAAGATGTGGTTGATGAGAAAAGACACAAGGCAAGAATGCTAAACACTAAACAATGCACAAGGTAAAGATCATGCAAAATAAGAAGATAAGACAAAGGTGAACAATGAGGTGGATGTGATGAAACTACAAGGGAGCACTTGGTAAAAAGACAACCAAAATGAAAAATAAGGAGAGGACTTGATCACCACTTAACTTTTCTAAAATGACTTGCAAGCCCAAATTAGCAAGCTCACCAATGCACAATGTACAAGTGAGGAGACCTTGAATGAATTTGGGGTTTTCCACTTCCATGAGATGAGTGGCAAGGAATATGTACAATTCACCATCCTTACACCTACCAAAAAGATGTTTTTATTGAGAAAATTCACAAGGCAAGAAGAGAAAACACCAAATGAAACATAAGGCAAACACCATGCAGAATGAGAAGTGGAAGACAGATGAAAACAACGAGGCTAAGGAAATCAAACCAGAAGGGAGTGCTTGGTAAAAATACAACAAAATTGACAAATAAGGACAAGTCTTAGTCATCACTTAAATTTTTTGAGATGATTTTGAAGCCCAACCATGCTCAATGAAGAAGTGAAGAGACATTGAAAGAATTTGGGTTTTCCCTCTTCCATGAGATGAGTGGCATGAAATATTTGTTAGCTTCCATATTTGAAAGTGGGATGGAATAATATGCTTTAACCATTGATAATTTTGTTTACTTTAAATTAAAATTGTGTGTGTGTGTGTAGCATGTATATGTATGTTTTTTTTTTTTTTTGTGTGTGTGTGCATGCGCACATACACACACACATATATAATTGTTTGCAGACATAAAGAAGTATATTCTCATGAAATTGGTACATGTGTATCTTGGATTCCATGTGACCAAGGTGGACTAAGCATTGATTTGGAAACAATTTCATCCATTATTAACTAGCCACCACCAAAGAACATTTTTCACCTATGAAGTTTCAATGAAATGGTGAACTATATAAGATTTGTTTTTCAAACTTTTTCCACATTGAATACCTTCTTAATACATTGAGCTACCACTAAGTTTGTTTTAGCTCAGAAGAGATGTAGTAGAGAGCATTCAAAAATATTAAGAATCTAGTTTTTATTGTTCATATCCTCCACTTACTTACATTCAAAACTCCTTTGAGATCAATATGGATGCATCTAGAAATAAAATAGGTGTAATTTTGATGCACTAACGAAACCCCTTTGCATGCCCCTTTGATATATTGTAAGGAGTTGTTATAAATTACTCAATTATGATCATAAGATGAATAATTATTAAGTAAATAATTATTTATATATTTTCTTCAAAAATATACATCTATTCACAAAACCATAATCCTTTCAATTTTTTATACGCACAAAAGAAAGATAGATAATGCATGCCATATGAATCATATAACTTATTTGCAACAATATAATATCATAATAAAGTATCAAAGTGGAAGAAAATATAAGGTTACAGATTTCTACTGTAGCAAGAAAGTTTATGGATTGATAGTGTTTATATAGAGTTTCAAAAAAATTATGAGCAATGTTCATACCTTACGCAAATTTATGCACTCTTGCATGACTCATGAAAACCTTTTCAAATGAATTGTTCTCCAACTACCTTTTGAAGAATGGGATTTTGTATGTATTAAGTATTATTTTTGTTCCCCTAGATGATCATAGACTCTCTTTTGAGATGAATGGAATTCCAATTTTCCAATGCACTATGTAGTCAAAAAGAGGACCTTTGAATTTTTGGAGGTATCTCTTATGACTATGAATGGAATAGTTGTTGGAAAAGTTTGTAAGAACTTTCCCCTTTGTATCATATCAAATTGATAAAATTGAAATTTGGGTAATTTCACTTCCTCCTTAAGAAAACCATGAGAGTTGGTATCAATAGACCTTTTGAAAGGTTTAAGGAAAACAAATTATGACAATGAATATCTAAAGATAGCTATGAATGGAATAGTTGTTGGAAAAGTTTGAAAGAACTTTTCACTTTGTATCATATCAAATTGATAAAATTGAAAGCTAGGTAAGTACATTTCACTTCCTCTTTAAGAAAACCATGAGAGTTGGTATCAATAGACCTTTTAAAAGGTTTACGGAAAACAAATTATGACAATGAATATCTAAAGATAGTCATTCATTACCTAAATATATGATCATGTTCATATCATACATGAATATAGTTTCAATGTAGTAAGCCACATAATTTTTCATTGAAGTAGTTTGATTATATTTTGTTTTACCATAATTGATCATCCCTAATTACAATAGTGAATTCATTGTTATAGGGATTTAGAAATACTCATATACAGTCAAAAAGAGATAATTATAAATCTCAACATAATTTAGAGAATATGAATTTTAAATCACATGTAAGTTATGTATGGTTACAATTATACACATCTCTAAATTATAACTTGAATTCAACTTTTTTGGGGGGGAACCATAAAGTCATCTAAATATGTAATATCCCGCTCTTGTGAGCACATGTTATCGACTTATTTTTTGAGGACACTTGTGTGCAAGTGATCCGGTTATAGTACATGATTATATATTTCGTTTGTAGATTTTTGTGATGATGTTGTTGATTGTGATTTAATGATAATTGATATATATATGTATTGACAGATCTTATTGACGAGTTTCCCCTGAGTGTGCAGGACACTTGATAGATTGTGGATGTCGATGGAATCAATGAACCTCCTAGGACTCTAGATTGAGTCAACATTGAGCTACCACTGAGTTTGTTTTAGCTAAGAAGAGATGTAGTAGAGAGCATTCAAAAATATTAAGAATCTAGTTTTTATTGTTCATATCCTCCACTTACTTACATTCAAAACTCCTTTGAGATCAATATGGATGCATCTAGAAATAAAATGGGTGTAATTTTGATGCACTAACAAAACCCCTTTGCATGCCCCTTTGATATATTGTAAGGAGTTGTTATAAATTACTCAATTATGATCATAAGATGAATATGTTGACTCAAGAAGTAAATAATTATTTATATATTTTCTTCAAAAATATACATCTATTCACAAAACCATAATCCTTTCAATTTTTTATACGCGCAAAAGAAAGATAGATAATGCATGCCATATAAATCATATAACTTATTTGCAACAATGTAACATCATAATAAAGTATCAAAGCGGAAGAAAATATAAGGTTACATATTTTTATTGTAGCAAGAAAGTTTATGGATTGATAGTGTTTATATAGAGTTTCAAAAAAATTATGAGCAATGTCCATACCTTACGCAAATTTATGCACTCTTGCATGACTCATGAAAACCTTGTCGAATGAATTGTTCTCCAACTACCTTTTGAAGAATGGGATTTTGTATGTATTAAGTATTATTTGTGTTCCCCTAGATGATCATAGACTCTCTTTTGAGATGAATGGAATTCCAATTTTCCAATGCACTATGGAGTCAAAAAGAGGACCTTTGAATTTTTGGAGGTATCTCTTATCACTGTGAATGGAATAGTTGTTGGAAAAGTTTGTAAGAACTTTCCCCTTTGTATCATATCAAATTGATAAAATTGAAAGCTAGGTAATTTCACTTCCTCCTTAAGAAAACCATAAGAGTTGGTATCAATAGACCTTTTGAAAGGTTTAAGGAAAACAGATTATGACAATGAATATCTAAAGATAGCTATGAATGGAATAGTTGTTGGAAAAGTTTGAAATAAATTTTCCTTTTATATCATATCAAATTGATAAAATTGAAAGCTAGGTAAATACATTTCACTTCCTCTTTAAGAAAACCATGAGAATTGGTATCAATAGACCTTTTATAAGGTTTAAGAAAAACAAATTATGACAATGAATATTTAAAGATAGTCATTCATTACCTAAATATATGATCATGTTCATATCATACATGAATATAGTTTCAATGTAGTAAGCCACATAATTTTTCAAAATTTAAGGAAAACAAATCATGACAATGAATATCTAAAGATAGTCATTCATTACCTAAATATATGATCATGTTCATATATTTAGGTAATGAATGACTATCTTTAAATTACATGAATATAGTTTCAATGTAGTAAGACACATAATTTTTCATTGAAGTAGTTTGATTATATTTTGTTTTACCATAATTAATCATCATTAATTATAATAGTGAATTCATTGTTATAGTGAATTCATTGTTATAGGGATTGAGAAATACTTATATATGGTCAAAAAGAGATAATTATAAATTTCAACATAATTTAGAGAATATGAATTTTACATCACATGTAAGTTATGTATGGTTACAATTATACACATCTTTAAATTATAACTTGAATTCAATTTTTTTGGGGGGAAACCATAAAGTCATCTAAATATACAATATCCCGCTCTTGTGAACACATGTTATCGACTTATTTTTTGAGGACGCTTGCGTGCAAGTGATTCAGTTATAGTACATGATTATATATTTCATTTGTAGATTTTTGTGATGATGTTGTTGATTGTGATTTAATGATAATTGATATATATATGTATTGATAGATGTTATTGACGAGTTTCCCCTGAGTGTACAGGACACTTGATAGATTGTGGATGTCGATGGCATCAATGGACCTCCTGGGACTCCGGATTGAGTCAGGGAGTGGACTGCATTAGTTTGAGTATTTCATTTATGCATATGTGACATATGATCGATTATAGTATGATTTTGTATATGGATCGTTCACAGTGTTTCGTTGATGAATGCAAGCTGACAATTGCTTTCTAATTGACTCACATAAGGAGTAAAGGGGCCATGCACATAGACCAGATATTGAGGGAGAGGTGTGGCAGTGTCCCTGTCACAGCCTACTAGCACTCTTGTCATGGCTCTAATTGTAGGTTAACGATTACCTAGTTCGAGAGGTCCACGATGTTGTGAGGGAAGATTGAGACAGTTGTTCACGAAGATTTCTAAGGGGTGCGCAATAAGGTCGGGTCCTTATTCCTTAGAATCCCTTAGTCTCTCACAAGGTTGCCCTAATGGAGTGATGACTCCAGGGGTTGGACAACTACCAAAACCAGTCAAAGGTGAGTGGCACCCTTGGAGCACGGAGTGCGTCTTGAAGGGCATGTCACGAAATTAAAACTTGAGTCAATGAATTTAGGTGGCCTAGAAAACTTTGAGAGAATAAATAAACCTTGTAAAATCTTGAGCATTGTCGGATTAATTAATTAAAGATTAAATTTAGTAATTGTAACCCCAAATGAATTGGACAACTACCAAAACCAGTCAAAGGCGAGTGGCACCCTTGGAGCATGGAGTGCGTCTTGAAGGGCATGTCACGAAATTAAAACTTGAGTCAATGAATCTAGGTGGCCTAGAAAAATTTGAGAGAATAATTAAACCTTGTAAAATCTTGAGCATTGTCGGATTAATTAATTAAAGAATGAATTTAGTAATTGTAACCCCAAATGAAGTCTAAGCCTATTCAAAATTAATCATAAGTCTAAGTTTGGTGAGAATACTAAAACCAAATTATAAATTAAATAAAATAGGAAAGAGGTAAATAAATTTAAGAAATTAAGAAATATGAATTAAACCTAAAGATTGAGTTAATGCACTTATGTGCAAGAAAATACCAAATTGAAATGTAAGATAAGAAATGATTAAATCATGAAAGAATATGTGCATGCATAGAAGGGAATCTAGAGTCTAACTACCACTAGTTTAACTAGGGGAAGACTCATATTTTAACTCAACTCAGATTTAGTAAGGTGTCAGTCATTAATTAGAAATAAGGGAAATAAAGAGACAACTAGAAGTACTTTTAGGATGGGTGAGGGAAATTGAAATTTATTAAAATAAAATGTGGATTTACTTGTGCAACTTGGGGGAAGGGTGACAAGTGTAAAGGGGAAATAATTCTAAATTATTTAAATTAAAAAATGAATTAATTGTGCAAGTGGGGATGTGTTATGAGGAAATTCTATAAAACAAATGGCGGAGATGAGAATTGGATCACACTAGTTATGGGTAAAGTTATGTTGCAAAAATTTTTATTGGTTTTACTTGTGAGAGTTGGGATACCCAGCTTGAGAGGTGTTAATATTATCGTAGCTTCGGGAAGTATGAACCTCTATTGTGACCTATGATGAGACTAGAATCCTCCAAAAGGAAGCAAAGAATTGAAGGAAACCCTAGACAAGTTGTCG
>CBVK0101256622.1:0-12408 GCA_900067695.1 Picea abies
CTTCAGACAACCCCAGAAGTGTAGAACTCACAATTATAAAGTAGTACAGAAATATGTGTTGAATAAAAAAGGACATGAGGAGTCAGTTGGAATAGGAGGGTGGCCACCAATATCCACCTGGATCAATAATCCCCCCTTAGGAACCAATGGTATCCATTTTATTGATTTCCCTCATTAGGTGAGGAAACATCTACTAGATTTGGCCCCGGGTGAGCCACTTGCCTTGGTGTAGGAGTTTCCCTACTTTGAAAACCCGATAAAGCTAGATCTGTTGTTGGCGAGTTCCCTTGACTTGTTTTTCCACTATCTAATCGATGGATGCTTGTTCTATGTAGTCAGGGTTGAGATTTGTTGTCGTTAGTTGTTCAATGATCTCAGAGGTGTCCAATAATGGTGGAAAATATGGCCGAAGGAGGTTCTTGGAAGCATGCCAAAGCGGAAAGAAAGGCAATTTTGGGAAAGAAGGCATGCACAAGGAAAGCGACAACCAGAAGGAAGAACAGGACACGCGCATGCATGGAAGACCTAACGATGTTAGGGTTATGGTTTTGGTAATGTATTGTAATGGATGAAGAGCCAGAAAGGTATAAATATAATTATCTAGGTCTCATAAGAGGGTGGTTGTTGGAGTTGCTAGTTGGTTAATATAGAAAGACAAATACAAGGAACATATGCTATGTAATATTTTGTTGTGTGACCTAATTTTGTAAGTTGTTGAGCTAGATAGGATTGAGGAGGGTAGATCTTGAGGGTTAGATCACAGGCTGAGGAGCCTCATGCAATCTAGTCTGCCTCATAATATATCTCAACCCAACTAAGAAGAGTTGTAAAGCGCGTGGCGCTATAGTTAAGAACTACTATAATAAAAGAGTGAAGAGCCAGATCGTTGTGGATGTAGCCCAAGAGGGGGTGAACCATCGTAAATCCTATGTTATGTGATTGAATGCATGTATTATTTATTGTCTTCAATAGTTATAAATATGCTAGATGAATGAGTTGTTATATTTCGTGCGTAATCATAATGACATTGTATTACACCAATAAGTTATAATAGAGCTCTCAGCTTACTGTTCTCAGATCCCTCACTCAATCCTAGGCTACAAACACATGAGTATTGTAGCCACCCATTAAGTTTATCTTGGGTGAGACGACACAGTGTACCCTGTGCGCTATGTTGCCTTCTAGTTTACCAAGAGGGCCGATAGTTTTAGAGGCTTTGTTGGAACCCAGAACAGACATGAACCCTGGGTCACTCAATACGAAGTCAGACAGGATATATAAGTAAAACAAAAAATGGTTTTGTTGCCGATGGTAGGAACAATAGAGGATTGAGTAGATGAGATATGTTGAAGATATGTTAAAAGATACATAAGATTTGTGGGAGGTGGAACAAGAGAATATTAAAGCATAGAAGAAATCAATGAACCACTAGAAGGGGATGTTGAGACCGTGGAATCCCACAAAAGCAAATATCGAAAGATGGCTAAGGAAAAAAGAGTTGGAGTTTGTAAAAAAAGATAACAAAAACCCTAGAATAACACCCTGCAAATATCTTGAGAAATACTTGTTTACTAATTTGCATGAAGTCTTTTTCTGTGATGTTCCACACTTATTGTAGGAGTGGATACTAAGGTTGAAGGATAACCACACAACGAAATGGATCCAACAGTTAGAGTGGACCCTTGTACAGATTGAGAAGTTACGACAGGTGAACAAAACATTCACCTGCATAGTAGATTATTGGCTCGACAGTATTGTAGCAGGCTTTGTAACAGAGTTTGTAGTAGATACAGGGAAGTCATACAATGTAGCGGAGCAAGAATTTCTACGCAGACCTCAAGGAAGGTGCATTGGATCATTGTATACTTCTATCAAGATATTGCTATACAACAAAGGTGTAATGACAATGGATTCAGATAGTTAAACTTCCCTACGTGCATGGGGGAAGGGGGGAAGCACTGACAGAAAAATAAGAAATGGAAGGAAGAAAGGATAAGGGAAAGAAGGAGGAACCCTCAGACCCAATCATGATGGATGATGACCAGATCAAGAAGATTGTGGCGACAACTAGAAAGACGCGTAGCGAAGTACCCTACCTATACAAGGTGAATACAAAGAAGAGAGTCATAGCTGCGAGGCAAGGCTTGGCGAGTGATGAAGAAGAGGTAGAGGATCTTTGGGCTGTGGAGAATATTGATGAAATCATGCGTGCAACATATGAGAGGAAGATGAGAGGTCCAAGAATGGGAAGAGAAGGCAGTAATCCTATCTATATTAATGTCAGTGTGGAACCCATAAATCCATGTGCGACTAATACAACAAAGAGAACACCATATTTTAGACAACCGAATTTCGGGAGAAGAAAGACAACAAGAACTGCATCTACACAAGGAACAACAACTAGAGGAGCTAGTTTAGGAAGCACTAGTCAAGTATCTACACCACATGGAGGTAGTAGTTCAATGTTCAGAATGGCAGGACATGATCCCACCATCAGGTTACCAAAATTTAAAGGAGAAGCGTCGGAGGACTAGGAAAAACATTCGTTCATTTGTGAAAAGATTTGGGAAGCAAAATTGATCACAGATGAAGATACTAAACTGGTACAACTAGTGATTACACTAAGGGATCACGCACTAGATTGGTATATGAGTTTAGCTACAAACAATCCACCAGGGACAACTAGAACAATTGCAAACATCAAGAAATTGTTGATAAATGAGTTCCAGAAGCCAAGTTTAGAAGATCAGTACATGAACAAGATGATCGAAATTAGAAAAAAAACAAGAGAATCCATGTGGGAGATTGACCAGAGATTCAAGCGACTGAAGGGAAAGTTGAAATATCTCATGACCGATATGTAGCATAGGCACATGTTTGTCAATTCATTGCTACCACACTTAAAATATCCATTGCGATAATAGAAGTTTCAGACGCAGGCAGAAGCTCTGCAGGCAGCCCTGTAACTGGAAGAAAAGCATTATTAGCAACCAGAACCAGCCATCGAAGAACTGAAGGAGGATTTGAAGAAATTAATGTTCCAGCTAAACTATAATAAGAGTAAGGAAAAATGGGAAGTTGTTTGGTGTAATACATGCAGGATGGAAGGGCATCACAAGAACGAATGTCCAACATTTGCACAGTATATGGCAGCAGGAATGCCAAACCCATTACGAACATGAGGACTATGGTGCGAAATCTGTAAGAAACCGAGCCATGATCCATATCACTACCCAATGATGCAGAAATACTAGAAAATTCCAAAGAGTTCATATTGCAACTTTTGCAAGTCAGTGGGCCACGATGACAAAGATTGTAGAACTATGGACTTGATGCAAGAAAGGACATCAGATGCATATAGAGTGCAGGAAGAAATGATGACTGGGCAAGCCGCACCACAATTTAATCGAGTTCCAACCCCATACAACACTGCGCATCAGCAGTGTAATACTACGCAACAACCATATAATACCACACAACCATGGTACAACACATCTCAACCTCATTACAATACCATGTAGTACAATCAAGCACCACAATATAACGCATTACGAGGAGATCGAGTGGGCTACAGAGGTGGAGGACGAGAGAGAGGAGGTTTTGGAAGAGGTAGAGGACCAATGGTATGTCACAATTTTCAACAACTAGGACATTATGCAAGGTAATGTCCACTTCCACTAGTAACTTGTATGTATTGTCACACATTGGACCATGATACGGAGGAATGTCCAACATTATTTGTAAAGATTCAGAAAAAGAGGAACCAGAACAACCATAATGTTCCATGGGATTCAGCCAAAGCAAGGGATGAAGGATGGAACATCAACATAGTTACCCACGGAGGAGCTAAAATAGGAAACGACGTAGTCCGACAAGAGCCAATACAACACCAGTGGGTGAAGAAGAAAGCTTAACCAAGGAAGCAATTTGACACACAGAAGGAGAAGGAGATATTTAAGAAAGCTCGACAAGAATTTTGGAAGGATGACAATGCATCGAATTCAATTGCGCAACAAAGAAAGGAAGTGCCAGAGTATGAGATGCCTCTATTATTGGATAATACCAATGAAATGAAACCCATGGGACAAGTAAGTACAATCAAAATCTTTTTGCAATCATGTGTAAAAGTATTAAATGATCCATCATCTGTCAAAATATTTCAAAACATATTAGAAAGATGTAGTATAGAGACAGAAGGAAAACTAGAACAAAAAAAAGTCAATCACCTACATACAAGGAGAAGAAAAGGTAGAGAATTCGGACTGAATGCCAACATCAGAGATTTCAACATGGGAGATATCACACTGGATATAGGATCTAAAGTTAATGTATTACCAAAGAATACATGGCAATGCATGGGAGAGCCCACATTAGGATACTCGCCTGTTCAACTGAAACTAGGAAACCAACACAGAGTCCTACCAATCAGTAGATTGAAAGGAGTGACAGTAGACCTAGATGGAGTGCACAGTAAAGCAGACTTTGAAGTGATTGAAATAGTGGATGACACAACACCATATCTAGCGTTGCTTGGTTTGGATTGGGCGTTTGACAACCAGGCCATAATCAATTTGAAGACACAAAAAATGACATTTGAGTCAGGTGAATACAGGGTCATCGCGCCATTAGACCCATCGGAAGAGAAAATCTTTGTAGAACCCACTTGCTTAGAATTAGAGGAGATCATCCAATTGTACAGAACAACTGCGTGCATTGAGGATTATGTAAACCCAACTGTAGACGAGATACTCAGTTGGCGGAGAATTACTTCATGTGTGAAATACTCAGATACTGGTTTAGAGAACTGACAACAAAGGATACACGAATTTTCCTCAAGAAGATGTGCATGAATAGACCGCACAATAAGATGGGTAGGCATGGAGAAAAGGGAAACACCTAGTTTCCACGGAATAAAAAATATAGAAGTATTCTTGGAACAGTACGAAGATGAAGTTTTAGAGAATCAGAGACTTTTAGCACTGTATATAGCACTCGAGGCCACACCTACAATATGGTGGGGCGCACACAAAGAGACAATCACATATTGATACCAATGTAAGTGGTTACTACACATACGGTTCGATGCAGAACAGAAAGACAACAAGCAACATAAGTATGATGGACAGGGAGCACCAGTGGAACACTTGGAGAAGTGCAGAACACTGTGGAAAATGAAACCCCTAGAGGAATGGCCTTATCATTTCATACACACTCTAGAGGGAATACCAGCGAACTGGTATATAGACCAGAAACTACGCAAAGGAACTACGACCTAGACAATATTGCAACAGAATTTTACAGTCACTTTTTCATTTGAACATGAAAACCCCAACATAGATGCAACTCTAAAATAGATAAGATAAGTGATATTCATCAAGGAACCAGAAGTCAAACTCATAACAAAAGAACAACAGCGGAACAAACAGACACTCAAAGAACTATTGTCATGTTACCATGTGCAGGAGGAAGCACCGGATGAAGACAATCCACGCGATATTCAGATCAAGGAAGCATAAGGCGAAAGAGAAGTGGAGGGTCCACCTATAGAATCAAAAGTTATTGTCGCGTCGATCAAAGTGAATAAAGTCAACATTGGGACAGTTGAGAATCCCAAAATGGCCAACATTGGAGATTACTGGGATGAGCAAACAGTAGAAAGCATAACAGAGTTATTGCGCGAGTACAACGACCTGTTTCCCACAACATTTATAGAAATGAAAGGTATAGCAGGAGAGCTAGGAGAAATGAATATACCACTCAGAGCTGAAGTGAGACTGATCAGACAGTGACCATACAGATTGAAACCGATATATAAGCAGAAAGTCAAAGCTGAGATCGATGAGATGCTCGAAGAAGGAATCATAGAACCAGTGGAAGAATCAGAATGGATAATCCCAATGGTAGTTTAGGAGAAAAAACAAGGAGGGATAAGGATATGCGTTGACTTGAGGAAGTTGAACGATGCATTCCTACATGACCCGTTCCCTACACCTTTCAGGGATGAAGTGTTGGAGAATGTAGGAGGACACGAAGCTTACTCATTCACTGATGGATTCTCAGGCTACCACCAGATCAAGATAGCACATGAAGATAACTACAAGACCATGTTTTCTATAGAATGGGGATCCTACCAGTACATAGTCATGTTGTTTGGACTGAAGAATGCACCAACAATATTTTCCAGAGTAGTCATCATTGTGTTTAAGGAATTCATCCACCAGTTTCTAGAGGTATAATTGGATGATTGGACAGTGTATAGCTTGTTGAAAGACCATGTAGAGGTCTTACGGCTGATGTTAGAAAGATGTAGGCAATGCCAAATATCAGTAAACATACATAAATGTATATTCGGAACACCGTTTGGTATACTATTGGGCCATATAGTATGCAAACAAGGTCTACTAGTAGATCCTGCAAAGATTGCAGTAATTGTTAACTTGCCACCACCAAAAACAGTCTGTCAGCTAAGAGCAACATTGGGACACACAGGATACTAAAGAAATTTTATCAAAGGATACACCCAGATTACTACACCAATGGAAAAATTGTTAATAAAAGATACAAAGTTTCAGTGGAACGATGATTGTCAACATGGTCTAGATACGTTGAAACAAAAGATGGCTATCGTGCCAATACTAGTATTTCCAGACTAGGAAAAGACATTCCACGTACATGTAGATGCATCAACCATAACACTGGGAGCTATCTTGGCGTAGCCAGGAGTGGGATATTTGGATCACCCTATAGCATTCACGAGAAGAAATTTATCAGAATCATAACAGAACTATAACACTACAGAGAGGGAAGGCCTAGATATGGTCTATGCACTTTAGAAGTTCAGACATTATTTATTGGGAAAATACTTTAATATGTTCACAGATCACGCATCCCTTAAATACCTATTCAACGAGCCAGTGTTGGGGGGGAGAATCTATCGATGGTTACTACTATTTCAAGAATTCGATTTTGAAGTAATAGTCAAGCCAGGGAAATTGAATGCAGGACCTAAACACCTATCAAGGGTCACAAATAGAGAAGAACCTATGAATTTATAGGACAACTTCCCAGATGCACAACTATTTTCAGTCCAGATCATTGTCAAATACTTTGTAGATATCATTCAGTACTTGAGCACAGGTACTGCATCGTAGGAATATAACACTGCACAGAAGAAAAACCTGGTAGTTTGGGTTGTAGACTATCAACTGATTGCACGACACTTATACAAAATGGGTCTAGATAACATCTTGCAAAGATATGTGTTAGAACCGAAAGACCAAGATTTTTAAAAGAATCCCATGAGGAAATGGCAGGAGGACATTATGCAGGCAAAGCTATTGTGCAGAAGGTATTGCGTGTAAGACTATGGTGGCCGACCATTCACAGAGATTCAAAGGAGTCTTCCAAAGATGTGATGTCTGTCAAAGGGTTGGTAAACCAAACATAAGGGACGAGATGCCATTACGACCACAGGTAACATTACAGGCATTCGATAAATGGGAAATATAATTTGTGGGACCAATCAACCCACCAGTAAAAATAATAGGAGCAAGGTACATTATCACCATGACAAAATATTTGACAAGATGGGCAGAAGCAACACCAGTGAAGGATTGTAGAGCATAAACAACAACACACTTCCTATTTGAACAAGTAATCAGTAGATTTGGGTGCCCAAGAATTTTGATGAGTGACCAAGGAATGCACTTCATTAACAACACTATCAATGCTATGACTGAAGAATTTGAAGTCCATCATCAAAAGAGCACACCATATCTACAATGACAGTCGACCAACCACAACTTGAAAGTCACTGCGTAGTATGGAAAAAAAAAAACCAGGATATTAAACAGTACCAACAGAAGCGCAGTGCACCAAAATAAGGAGCACACACATGTAGGAACAAAAACTCGGCGAGGACAAGGCCAATGGCCATGTCACAAGGGGAACAAGCGGGAAAGGAAAAGATGACAAAAGAAGTACAAATGATGAAGTTATGCAGAATTGAATGTCGGAAAGGACCGACAGGATGCCGCATTAATCGTGCTAACTGGAGATGGAAAGGGAGAGTAATGGAAAGTAAGAAGGAATCGAAGGTTCATTGAATCTATAATAAAGGTAGTGTCTTTGACAAGTTTCATGCGATGCCCATACAAAACATGGACGTGGGAGCAAACAGTGTATTGCGAGACTGGAAAAGACAGAGAGCAAGAAAGGATACGAAGCATAGAGCACAACTCATAGAGGTTAGAGAGACCATTGAACTTAGTGAATGATCTACATTCACCACCATGGCACCACCCAAGCAAGAGTAAACAAGCCAGACTACCAGACACTCCAGAGTTAGAAAAGCAAGAGTAAACAAGCCAGACTACCAGACACTCCAGAGTTAGAACCAGGGAACAAGTACAATCAGAGGAAGGTGAACAACAACCACCATAGATCGTCAATATATATGAAATCCCATCACCGGATACAACACCGATGAACCCCATACCCATGGTGGAAGAAACCCAACAACTAGCACCTAAGGGCATGAATGTGGATATGCTGGTAGAAGAACATGATAAACAAAACCAAGACACAGGAACCCTGAAGGAGGCACAACCAGAGAACCATGAAGTAGCTCCGAGAGTCAATGGGACAACGACAAATCATGAATCACAAATCGAGTCAGACGAATCCCAAACAATTGTGTTAGACCACTCACCGGAAGGAACAATGGAAAATGTCATGGGCTGGCCAGAATGGTTTTATGAAGTATGATAGATGGAGGCTGGAACCTCGAGCCAACCACTACCCAAGAAAGACAAGCAACAGGTACCTAGGTCACCATGCAAGCAACCCATTGTAGCTCTTGTTTTACCACATATACCAGATGGGGTACGGGTGAAATCAAATTTGCTAGGTCATATAGAGAAGCTAAAATACTTGGACCACAATGTAATGGACACAGACAAGTTCCCAGAATTCGCCAATAAAGTATACTTAAAGACTGTGGGCGTGAATGCGGTTGGGAAGCTGATTGATCAACCACTCCAATGGGCAACAAGATTGGAAAAATTGGGGATTTTAGGTCTGCTAGACCTACAACACTTTGGCAGAGGACAGTATGAAAACAATTGCATCAAAATATTAATGGAAGTCACACATGGCGGGGATATATGGTTGGACAAGCACGTCTCAATAGACGTGGAGCTCATTGTGCACATTACAGGGATGCCATCCCGAGGCATGGATCCCGTGCAATTTCTCGATGATAAGACAAAGGAGAAAACACTCGTGGAAGAGATGAAAAAGAAATGAGGCACTGACAGGGGGACGTGAGGAATCACAATTAAAAGGATCAATGATGCCACGCAAAAAAGGCCGCAAAAATCTTGTCTTGCAAGCTACTAATAAAATGTTGCAAGGAGGAAGTACCGGCTGGGGTCGTCACAGTTGTAGCACAATGTACCGAGGGCACCACACTTAGTTGGGCACTTTATCTGTTGAATTTGTTCCTGGATGACTACAAGGATGCAGATGATCTAGGAACATAATTTCATTACTCATGGTTGCTCATATTGATAGCCATTATGGGATGGAAGGAACCAAACTATGCATATTTCTCCACTAGACCCAAGCCGAATCACAGATCAAGACATTTATCACTTGGCGCCACATCAGACGCCAAGCGCAGGAGGATGAACACAGTTGTATTCAAGGGATACCTTCGTGACCTACAGGAGGCCATATCCAACCTTTGGAGAATAACACCACAGGTTGTCGCGCACTATCGGGACATCCCCAACTTCAAGGCCACTTGACATGTGATGTGGATATAGGGGCGGAAGGACCCCAAAAAGAAGTGGCTACAAATGCGCTACTTCATCATAGAGGGTGACATCGAAATGGTTATCAAGGATTGAGAGGACGACTGGAAGATTCCAGCCCTCACCCAAAACATACCTACAAAGATAGCGAAAGAGGAAACAGGGCAGGAAGAAACATAGCCTCAGGAAGTCCCAATGCCCAAGAAATGAAGGACGGCCCAGACAAAAACAAAGAAAACGAATGAGGGGACAGCTAAGACAAGGATCCAGAAGGTGAAGAAGAATAATATGCAACTGACCCAAGAGAAGTAGAAACAGGCTGAGGCAGCGCAAGGGACTAAACCAAGTCCCAATACACAAGAACCAAGCCTAACTAAGAGGCCAACTACTCAGATGGGAGGTGCACGCAAGAAAATGAAGGCATAGAGAACACCTCCAGAATATATGATCATAGAGGATGATGTAGAAATGATCGACCAAATGGTTTAGGATCGTACACCTAAAGATTTTGAAAATGTTATGTGCCACAGGGATAGAATTCAAGAGGAGCTTGCAGACATGCAACAATTCCTCAAGCAAATCGAGGAAGTGTAGGCAGTGGGCAGCAGCTTAGGAGCAGGGTCGTCAACATTACAGACATGAGAAGAACCTGAAGAAAGGGAGAGAGATACAGCTCACACAATACCGTAGCCGAGTGAAACATTCCACATTACACCCAACATGTTGCACATGGACAATATCGTGGGGCAAACACCCCTAAAGGACTGAGCTCAACTCCAACTGGTATTTCTGTGGATACCATCTAAATCTCTACACAAATTACAGGTTAGCATTACCCAAGAGGTACAGTCTCATGCACGCACAGACTTAGCCAAATTACAATAGGCAATAGAGCAGTGGGACGCGCTGGAATTAATATGTGAGAAGGCTAAGATTGAGACCCAAGAGGAGAGGGAGCGCGTGAACGGATTGGAATGAAAAGTGGTTGGAACTTATGAGAAGATTCCAAAAGATGCGTAGAGGGACGAACTCACAACAGAAGAGAAGATTGATCAGATTGTGTAGGAAATTGATCAATATCAGAAGGAGATTGAGAATATCCATGAGCAAATCACACCTACCAGTCCATCAGAGGTAAGGGAGAAAAGGAATCAGAAGGCAACAAAGCGGCTATAGGAAATAGAGCAACAGGTCAGCGCAACAAACGACTTGTTTGATCAAGCAACATAGCTTTGGAAGAAGCTAGAAGAGGATCAGCAAGTCTAACATTGGGAAAAGGAAGAAGAAAGGGTAAGCACAGCTATCCAAGACATCAAGTAGAGGCAAAAGACAATTTCCATCACAGATCACATCAAATGGGTGCAGGATATGAAGAATCTACAGACAAAACTCACCACTACGCAAACACAGAAAAGGAGCACCAGGCAAAAATAGAACCGCTTCAAGAGTGAGTAGCAGAAATCATTGCACAGGCAGAGGAAGCCAAGACACATATAGCACAAACACAAGCATAGTGTGTAGGATTGATCAACGATGAAATTGTTGTCCAGATAGTGGACACACTCAAGGAGAAGATTGTGCAGGCGCAAACACAAGAAGTGAAGCTCAAGGAGAAGTTCTAGGTGATCACTAGGGAGATCGACAAAGTGCACAAAGGTTAAAGTGGCTCACGACGAGCCACATGTCAGTGTTGGGGGCCTATTGGAAGCAAGACAAAGCGGAAAGCAAGGCAATTTTGGGGAAAGAAGGCGTGCACGAAGAAAGTGATAGCTGGAAGGAAGAACAACACATGCACATGCATGGAATACCAAATGACATTAGGGTTAGGGTTTTGGTAATTTATTGTAATGGCTGAAGAGACAATAAACATATAAATATAGTTACCTAGGTCTCATAAAGGATGATCATTATGAGGGTGATTGTTGTAGTGAGTTGATAATGATATAGAGAGACGAATACACGAAGCGAATGGTATGTAGTATTTTGTTGTATGACCTACTTTTGTAAGTTGTTGAGCTAGAGAGGACTGAGGAGGGTAGATCTTGAGGGTTAGATCATAGGTTGAGGATCATGGTGTGATGTAGTCTGCCTCATAATAGATCTTAACCCGAATGTGAAGGGTTGTAAGGCGCGCGTCGCTGTAGTGATAGAGAGAATATAATAAAAGAGCTAAGAGCCAGGTCTTTGTGGACGTAGCCCAGGGGGGGTGAACCACGGTAACATCTATGTTATGTTATTGAATGCATGTATTTTTTTATTTTCTTCAGTAGTTATTGATATGCTAGATGAATGAGTTGTTATATTCCCCACGTAATCATAATGGCATTGTATTGTATCAAAGTTATAATTGATCCCTCAATGAACAATTCTCAGATTCTCCACTCAATCCTAGGCTGCAAACACATGAGTATTGTAGCCACCCATTAAGACTATCTCAAGTGAGATGGTGCAGTGCACCCTGTGCGATGTGTTTCCTTCTGGCTTACTAGGAGGGCCGATAGTTTTAGAGGCTTTGTTGGAAACCTGAACATACATGAACCCTAGGTCACCCAATACAAACTCAGACAGGATATATGAGTAAGGATAACCAACA
>CBVK0101256649.1:0-80422 GCA_900067695.1 Picea abies
ATAGAGAGAGAAAGAGGGGCAGAGAGAGTGAGACTAAGACTAACAATGAGCAAAGAGAGAAAGGGTGGAAGAGAGAGGGAGAGTGGAATAGGGGGGGATAGAGAGGGAGTGAGTGTAAGAGTCTAAGGCATGTCAAGGTAAGGTCTAGTTCTAGCTCTTTCCATGTCTTGTGATGTTTAAGTCTTTCCATGTCTAGGTCTTACCATGTATAGGAGTGTGATGGAGAGAGAAGGAGACAGACATGGGGGGTAGAGAGGGAGAGTGAGAGTGAGATAGAGAGGGGGGGTAGATGTAAGAGAGGGAGGACAAAGGTAGATAAGGAAATGATTTTGAGGAGCACGTGCACATTCTTAGAGCATGTGTGTGCTCATTTGAATTCATATTTTTGGGTGGGATTAACAAGGTGTATGTTGACTTGGTTGACTCGGATTTAGGTTCGGGATGACAAACCTAGTGGTTCGATCTGCAAATTAATAAAAACTTCCATTTCTGTGAATACCCCTCTATATCTATGTCTTTGATGTTATTTTAATATAGGATAAACAATTTAGTTATTGATGAAACTATATACATAGATCGAGTTGACTATACAGATTTCAAATATATAAGTTTTAAAAATATATATATTGTTTATTATTTTTAATCTATTTGTCTTTACATATATCAAAATCTTAGAATACATACCTCTCTTATTTCTACTATAAATTTTTCTTGGCTTAACCATTTCTCAAATGAGTTATATTTTCACTAGATGAGACCGATACCTACAATCTAAAAAAAAATGTTTTGATCATGTTAAGACCCTTTTAGCCTACACGAACAAAAGACGTTGAAAGTTTAGGAATATGTTGACTTTGATAATTTAAAAATATATATATTATTGATATTAAAAATTTCCAAAAAATACACGGAACAATAAAAACGGGTTCTCTACAAGCATACTAGTTTTTGGAATGAAATTCCATCATTAAGACACTCAATGCATGCACAAACAAAAACATATACCTTATACTTTGTTGGAAAATTAAGACACCACTATTAGGAAAAATCAAATTTAACCTAGTTATTCACAATTTATATGAATAAAAGTTGTATATTCGGAAAGCTAATTCAATTTCCTACGTTTCATATTCTTACACCATATTCCAATTCATTATAAAAGTACCTTGAATAATCCCTCCAAGTTAACAGATTGTTGTTTTTCCAAGTTTGTATTGCCATTAACGCGTCATGAGCGACCATCGTTAGCTTGCACTCACCCATATGCTTGGATGAAACTGAAAACGTTTCAACACATATCATATCCATTCAAATCCAAGGGATGCAAGAGAAAATAATTTGTGATACATGGAATGTAACGAACGCAGAAGCAGTGAATTGTTTTATGCAAACTAACTTGGTGATGCAAATGCCACAAATCAGTTTGAAAAAAAATAATCAAGTGTCATATAGTAATATCTAGTAAGAATCAATCCAATCACCAACAAATAATCAGTTATTAAGATAAAAATAGAATATTGTCAAGGTTAACAAAGCAAATAGAAAAAAAAAATGATTTTGAAATTTAAAGCCCCTTCCCCCACCAAATTTTGATTTTAAAATTTATAGACTTTGATACCATGTTTAATAAATATGGAATATACACATAGGTCTAAGGCTTTAAGATAACTGCTCACAAAAATAGATCTAAGATCAGTACACCAATGTACTACATCATTAAAACTCTCAAAGAGGGAAACAATGCACAGCCCCAACCAATTTGGCCATTTGAAGCAATATATTAATGCAAAAGGAAAATAATTTACATATGAGTTTCTCATAATCAATCATCAACAAATGACCATCCATGCTCTTTAAATAGATATCGTGGAACAATCAAGTGTTAATCCATGGATCGATATAACTATTAGTATCAAGGAGACCAATCGAGTGTTAACCCATGGATCGATATAACTATTAGTATCGAGGATAAGATGAACCATAGGATCACTTTATGTCTAGAACATAATTATGACCTTCAGATTAGATAATTCCAATGCATACTAAAGAAAAACACTTTACCTAAAGACACATTAGATCAAGTTCATCTGAACTAACTCCTAAGTGTATAAATATCATATTAGTACAAGTGGAGCTAGTGGGATCACGAGGGAAAAGGTGGGATGGATATTAATGATGTCGATGCACATTAGTTGCTACACTAGTGTGGGATTTTGAAGGTTTTTCGAGCCACACTAATTAAAACATGCCTCGATATGTTAGACCACAATATCTAGATGTGGCTCTTGGAAAATATTTTGAGGTGGTTGGGCAATGTCTAAAGTTGGGACATTTTTTTCTTAACTAGTTTAGCTTCTCATGGTGAGGAGGTGGATCTAAAGATGACACTATGGGGTAGGATGACTCTAGCCACACTGATGTGGAATTGGTACATGCCAAGAATGTGCAAGGAGGGATAAGTTCCCATATAGAGCATCGGGCTCATGTGTGCTTAGTGCATTTCCCACATGATACAATGGATTAGAGCTCATGCGACATGCCATGTGTCGAACAAGGTGCTTCGTCTAATGAATTAGTGCATTGATGGTCACCTCTGTGATTGGGCCTCAACACTATTGTTGCAAGTACACTCTTAGTTAAGAGAGTGAGGCCAATTTTCCTTTGACAAGCTTATCTACTCCTTTTTCTTCAATTGATTTCCATCCATCCAACCCTTTGTGTTTCCAAGACTAGGTAGGGTGCAGGAGCCTCTGATGGTGAGGTGGGGAGAGATTATGACCCAACTTAGGTGAGATGAGTTTAATTGAGAATTCAAGGACCAATTATTTGCTAAATGGGCATATCTAATCATCATAAAGTAGGATTACCCTTACGAAGGTATGGACTTTACTATCAACCCATACCTTCCTCTTCCCTCAAGGGCCACATGGGGAATTTTATAGTAAGTATAGTGTTTATGGCATTTTTTTAAATGTTCAAATGTACATGTGTAAATGTTTTTAGTTTTTAAATACAAAACATCGACATCGATGAGTTTATTTTTGAGGTTTTACATATTTGGGACCCAGGAGGCTACCAACACTAGAGCCCACTATAGTAGGGAAACACGGGAGTCTTGAGGATAAGGTAAGGCCATGACCAAAGGAATAGCACCATAGAAGAGAATAAAATCCCCACACCCAAATGGAGATGATCCAAAAGAGACTAGAGATAACACTAGAGGGGCTCAAACCAACCAATATGAACTATCTAAAGGGAAAGTCCATGTAGTTGTTGATTAGGATGTCAATAGAGTGGAGGCCCTTAACCCTCCAATGTATTGGAGCATGGATGAATGCATGCATGGGGTCAAGTGGTCGTATGGTAGCACTAGAAATGACTAAACAAAGAGGAAATGATGGAGTGTTAGGACTCCTCACTCCCCAATATAGGAACTAGTTTGATGGTCACATAGTGATAGTGGGTGCACTATCCCCGCCCCCCACCCCCCCCAATCACTTCTATCAACATCATGTATATTTTTTTAGACCTGCATATTGTAATAGATAGACTTTGTGATGATGATATTTTGGCCTGTGTTATTTACATGATGTGTCATTTTATATGTTTTGAATGGTTTTGGAAAAATGACACGATGTTGTGTGTGTGTGTGTGTGTACTTTGCTTTCATGTTTATATTGATGTGTAATGTGCCAATTCAGTATATGATTTTCTATATTATCTAGAAACACATTTTGAAATATAGGAACGTGTATGAATGTAATGGTTCCAAACTTGTGTGATAGAAGTCTAACCCATAGATCATTTTTGAAAGGTGAGGTTTGTGAATGCTATAGAAGTTATTCAATTGTGCAACAATTAGATAGGAACCTAGATGAATTTGAAGATGGTGGATATGAGGGGAAACTATTTTAACAAGCAAATATATACTTGTAGTGTATTCAACTTGATTGTTAGTTGTGGGGCTAAGCTAGACACCACTGGAATGGAGTACCATCTCTAATGGTGAGTAGATGGCCCATGAAACTAAGGCTAGATTCTACATTGATAAACTAGCATCATTGGTGATTTTAATGTGACAAGAGGTGTCAAAAACCATCTAAACAAGCAATGGAGAAAGAAAAACATGAGTCCCAAACAAAAACAAAACCTAAAAAATGACAAGTAAATGCAAATGAAAAGAAATCAAAATCTATGTACAATAATTTTGTGACGCTTTCTTAGGCGTAAAACCTCTTCAAGTAAATCCCATTAAGGTGCTCCTTAAGAGGAGTGCATTCATGATTAACGAGCTCATATGCCCCCTTCTCCAAACAACATGTAATGATGTAGGGGGCATGCCATAAATATTAGAACTTCCCATATCCTAGCTTCTCTTTGGTGTAATGTAAGACAAGGATGAGGCCACCCTCTCAAAAGGAGAAAGGATGGACTTGGATATTGTGGTGTGCCTTGATGCATTTATTTATGTCCTTGATGGATTACAAGGAAGTGCAGTTGTCCATGCCAAATTGTTCCAATTATACCAACCATTCATTGATGATGATGATGATGTCACGGATAAGTTTGATTGTTAAACATAGAAGTGACATCTCGCATTCGATGGGTAGCATTGTGTCAAAGACATATATAATATGAAAAATCATGAATCATGTGGTAGTCTTGATTGATTTTTAATATGATCGTAAGGCATGGAACATCATTAAATTCCAATTGGATTTATGTTCATTGACCATCCTCTAAAGTATCATTTTCAATATTTTGTTGACAACCTCAACTTGGTCATAAATTTGAGGATAGTAGGGAAATGGAGAACTCGTGTGTAATCCCAACCTAAAACCATCACTTTGAAGACTTCATTGTTGAGATGGTTTCCAAGGTCATATGCCATCTATTTAGGGACACTAAAGTGAGCAATTGCATTGTTAAATAGGAATATCATTATTATATGCAAAGTGTTTTCAAAGGTGTCCTTCGCTTTAGGAAATTTAGTGAAATAGTCCATGACCACAACAATGCACTTATGTTTATTGTTTGATGAAGGATTACATTCCATAATGTATATCCCCCACTTGTAGAAGGGATCAATGCTGATAATGGCATGTAGAGGAGATAGTGGAACTCAGTTTTTGGAAGCAAAGATGTGATTTTTGTATCACTTAACCATGTGGATGAAATCATGAAATAGGTTGGGCCAAAAATGTCCAACGGAAACAATTTTCTCTGTAATGGCCACTCTAGTTAGGTGCCCCCCACAAGTGCCACTATGGAAATCATTAAAAATGCACTCTACCTCCTCATGAGATATGAAGAAAAATGGTATTGATTCATATATGATAGGGAACATCTCCAAGAAGGATGTAATAGGAATCTTGGTGGTGGATGCATTGATAGTCATTGTGAGAGAGAAGAGATAAAACATTTTGTGTGTAAGGATATACCAAGATATTATTTTACCTTGGGTTTTCCAATGATATGAAAAAGAGATGCTCATTAGGGAGATCATTGTTATGGGAGGGAGGTCAGCCACATCGGTGGGTAGATCAGTGATGAAATTAGCGAAGGCCAACTCCTTATTTCTTTCATAATTTTTAAATTCGAGGTCAAACTACTAGAGGGAAATGAACCAATAGGAAAAATTACCATTGATTAGTCACTGACTTAAAATGTGTTTCAATTTCTTTCATAATTTTTAAATTCGAGGTCAAACTACTAGAGGGAAATGAACCAATAGGAAAAATTACCATTGATTAGTCACTGACTTAAAATGTGTTTCATTGGGTTTGAATCAACCATGATTTTGGTGTAGTGAAGAGGATATAATGGTGGATCTTTTGGACCAAGTGGACTATGGCCAAGACCAAATTTTCATTGTGATTATAACACAACACAAGACCTAACAAGTTCTTTCTAGCATAATAAATGGCATTCTTGCAATTGTCATCTCCCTACTAGACCAACATGCTAACCAAGACTTTGACTAGAAGTGTGTAGGATGGTGGCCTTTACAAGTTACTTCCCGACCTTGTGGCACTTATACATACCAATGAGATTCTAGATGAGCCTTCTAGTTTTGTGGAGGCACACACAAAGTATGTATGATAGGATTCCATGGAGATAGATTCAAAACCTATTGTGGAATCAGTGATTGATTCCAAGCTTGAATTTGATGGGAGTGTTGAAAAGTACTAGGACAGGGTTATTAGATTCTCTCGAAAAGAGGGAGTTGACATTGATGATATTATTATCCTAGTTACCAGAGGATTCTCTTGGAAAGAGGGAGTTCACATTGTTGATGGTTTTGCTTCAGTTGTTGGAGGATTTGAGGTGCATCATCGGTGAGATACCCATGTTTACAATTTGTTAGAGGCACTCTATGGGATATTGTTTGCAATTTTAGTTTGGTATTTTATGGTGGATGAGATTCGTATAGATTTGTATATGTGTGATTTTGACAGATTTGATCCATTAATATTATTCTTATATGGAGGTGTGATCATCTTTGCAAGAAGTCCTAAATAACTCATGATGTGGTGTCTAAATATTTTGTCACAAAAAGTTGATAACGATGGATGTTTGATTTTGGTAAGATGTTGATATTCCATGGTTATGTTCCTTCAAATTCATAAGTGGTTAAGCCCCAAGCAGAGGGGAGGTTCAATATTTTGTGATAGTATATTTTTTTTTGATACAATGAGACTTCTAAAGCTTACATGACCTACATTTCAACATAATGGAAGAATGTGGTGAGTCGAGATGTGAAGTTTGATGATGATGTGCGATCCTCTAGATCACAATATCTCCTTTAGTGATTGAAGGGAGAGATGGGGTAAATGTTATAGAACTTTACTCATAGGTAAGAGAAAATTCATATTAGGTGTGGGTGAAGAGATATTAAGGAAGGATGCATCCTCACCTCTACTCCAACCCAGATATTAAGGAAGGATGCATCCTCACCTCTACTCCAACCCTCAAGAATCCAAGATGGCTTACTCAAACATTTTGGGATGCACAAGATCATGTAAGAGCACACATATCTTTGATGAGGGTGAGTATACCTCTTAGGAGACATGCTAACCATATTGCACTAGCTACTTCCATTTGTGATCATTTCAATTATTGTGAGGAGGTGAGATGTGATGTCTTGATGGAGGAGAATGGTGTTTGGGTGATATTTCCTTTCTAGGGGCTAGTTATTAATTTTGAGACTGCAAGAGACTCAAATTTGCAGATGGTAGGTTTAGCTAAGATCCTGAGGGAGAAGAGTGGTGTTGGTAAAAATAATTTCCTTGTAAAGAGTGAGAGTTAACTTTTGGGTTACTCCAAAAGTGTTTACATCATGCTTAGAGTTTCTTCATGTGATGTGGAGAACATGGTGTGATGTCTACCTTTGGTTGCATCATAATGATTAACATGCACATTAGAGATAGATTATTCATGGATTGTTATACCTTGACCTGATGATTATGTGGTGCACTTCTTGGAGGAGTTTGGAATCCTACGTGGCACAATGGCATTCTTCATGAGGAACACATGGAATTCTTGGTTGCTTGCTTGGGAGGAGAAGTCATTTGGAGGAGGATCCTTGGGGAATTTAATTGGAGGGTGTTGAGCCCTAGGTAGTATGGGGTCACTAGATTTCTCACATGGAGGAATGTACTTGAATTGAGGATGCTTGTGTTGAGGAGTGTTAACATAAGTGTGGTGGACCTAGTGGAGCACATGACTTAGGAGGTAGTGATGGAAAATTGGAGACATTTGTAGAAGTGTTGGACCATTGTTGTGGAGCATTCACCTTGGGACCCTTGCTTGATGGACATGATTTCATTGGAGCTTGACATATGTCAACTTAGAGTTGGAGCACTTCACACGTTAGCTTATCTAGTGAATAGTTAGGTTTGATTGCTTGTTAATCTTGTCCAATTTATTATTGTTGGGCCCCCTCAAATATCATATATATAAAGGGAGGAGAGAGTTTTTTTCATTCATTATATTCATCACATTATATTTTATTAGATGTGTGAGAGATAGAGTGAAATTGTCTCTTTCATATCTACTTATTCTTCATTGTACTTTGAAATCTTGTCTAGTGTGCTAGGATTCTTCTGTCGATACAACAAAGGTATTAGGTTTAGGTTTTTCCCTAAGAGTACAAGTAGAACTCGATTTTGCAAGAAACCCTATAGGAGTAACAAGAGCACTTGTTCTTGTGGTTCTTGAGAGAGAAGAAGACTAGGGTTTGTGGAATTGGAAACCCTAACACTACATAGAGTTCTTGATGTGGAGAAGATAGTGGGAGAATATCTTGTTTTCTTTTGTACACTTGTGTGATGCAAGTGTAGGTGCCTTGGAGAACTTGCTAGTGTATATTCTAGTTTGTTGTAGATCTTTGGTGGAGTGGCCATCTTTGGTTGGGAGTGATTCTTACCTTGAAGTAGTCAATGGATAGGGTTTTCTTATGGTTTCTCTATATATGGTTTAAATATTTTTTATTGTACCAACTTGTATTAAGCTATTGCTATGCACTTGTACTTCATCTTTTCTATATATATGAAGTGTTCTAGCTATCCAAACTATCTACCTATAGATTTGATTTTTAGCTTATGTTCTCATGATATATGAGTAGTTTCTAGTGTTGGTTATGCATGTCAATTTGACATAACATCGCACATTTTTTCTTCAATGATTTAACAAACATATAGAATTTAAATGGACAAATTTATCATTGTAATAAATATGTTATTATAATTTATTTCTAGATATGTTATATGCTTGGGAAGTGTAAGGGTTGGAAATTTGTTCCATGGAAGTACACTTATTCAATAGTTATTTTCTTGTGTTGACTTGTGATTTGGTGGTAGCAAAGCCTCTTGTCCATAAACCAAATAGTATGGGGATGTTCCTAAAGCACCTTTGGGCATTACCCTATCAGCCCATAGTGAATTGTATAAAGAATTATGTCAATTTCTTTGTTTTTCCATTACTGTTTTCTTAAGGATACCGATTAAATGTTTCTTTGTAGACTCAACTACTTTGTTTCTCTATGGGTAATAATTTGATGCATATCTAAAAATGATGTCTTTATCTAATGAAAACTCAGATAGTTTCAATGATGAAAAATATGAGTTATTATCAAATACAATTACTGAAGGAACACCAAAATACAATTACTGAAGGAACACCAAACCTAGTAATCAAATGATATTCTATAAAATCAATGACTATTTTTTCATTTACTTGAGTTAAAGGTACAGTTTCAACCCACCTAGTAAAATAATCTATTGCATTCAAGATATATTGCGTTCAAAATATAAGTACCATGATGCAAAAAATATTTCCCATGGGTCAGAATTAGCAAGGATAAAAGGAATTTCATTAGATGATAAATCAAATTCATTTTCCTACTCTACTTCATCCTTTTCAAGTAAAGCATTTTATGACTCGGTTACTAGTTTGCATAATCCTTGTCCTTTTACAATTTTGGCAAGTTTGAATTGTAAGTAATATTCTTGAATCATTGTCATCCAATTTCCTCTCCTTTCTCTTAATTCTTGTTGTATAAACAAATATCTAATAGCGGGATAGGGCACAATTACTTTAGTATGACATTTTTAAATATAAGATCTAAAGTATCTAACATCCCTATATACAACATAAGCTTGTTATCAATGGAAGGATAGTTTAACTCATCACATTGTTAATTTTTACTGAAAAAGGGAATCAGATATTCACCTGCTTTTTCATTCTTTTGAGTAAGAACAATAGCCAAATAATAATAAGATGCAAAAGTATACAAAAAGCAATCTTTATAAAATCAGGGATGTGTAAAACTGGTGCATTTGCAATACTAGTATTAATCTTCTCAAAGGAATATTTTTCATCTTGTGTCCATTTGAAAATAGCATATTTCTTTATCATTTCCTACAATGGTTTAACAATCTCTACAAAATCTAGGATAATTTTTCTAACAAAATTAGCCTTTCCAAAAAATGATTACATTGTTTTCTTATTATGTGGAATGTTTAATTGTGAAATAATTTTCAATCTTTTGGGATCAATTATGATTCCCTCCTTAGAAATAATGTGTCCTAACATCTTACCTTCTGTAACTGCAAAAATACTCTTCTTAGGATTCAATGAAATTTGGTAGTTTCTGCACCGCTCAAAAATTTGAGTTAAATGTTGAAGATGATCTTTTATGTCTTTTGAATATACAGTTAGGTCATCTAAATAAACTACAACATGTCGGCCAATCAAACCATGGAAAGTTGTACCCATAGCTCTCTCGAAGTGGATCATGAATTAACCAAACCAAAAGGCATTCTTTTATATGCAAACATTCCCCATTTGGTTCTGAGTGTAGTTTTCAATCTATCTTCTTCAACTACTAGTAGTTGATTATAACATGAGAAACCATATAATAATGATAACATTTATGATCATGAAACTAATTGTAATATTTGATACATATGAGGCATAGGATAGTTATCTTTATTATAACCTTTATTTAAATTTCCAAAATAAACACGCAATCTTGTCTCTTCGTTCTTTTTCCTTACTGGAACTAGGTTTTCCACCCAGTCTAAAAAAAATGATTTTAGCATCCAGAAATTTATTTAGTTCATTCTTTATTTGAGATTCCACTGAGAGATGAAACTTGTAAAGTTTTTGTTGAAAGGATTTGACATCTTCTTTCATATGAATAGTATGTTGATTAATTTTAATATCATATGTTTTCAAATCCTCATACACCCATGCGAAAACATCTTGATATTTCTGAAACAATCTAATGTAGGCTTGCTTCTCTTCATGAATGCAACATGTGCCTAGATTGATGTTCTTTGGATCTTCATTTGTTCCCAATTGGATAATTTCATGTTTCAAATATGAACTTTGAGTTTTAACATTTGGTGATTTCTTAAATCTATCTTGCAAAACAAAAAGTTTTTCAAATGTGACTACACTTTTAGGAATAACATGTTTTTAAACATTCTTCAATTTTTCATTTTTTGCTAACAAAATTTTTTCATGATCCTCCTCATCAATTGTAATATCTTCAAAGGTTCCTTTATTTGTCAGAAATTCAATAATCTACTCATCTTTATCAAAGATTCTCCAATTACCAATGTTGCCTGAAATTGAAGGTTTGTAAAGCAATTGAATAGAAAACATGTTAGCTTCAAAATCTTCTGAAGGAGATAATCCAGAAGTTGCGATGGCTAGTGAATATGCAACTCTATTATCATATCTAGAAATAGCAATTATGTTAAAATCTTCCAATTGATCAATTAATTTCAAAGCTTCTTGTTGAAAACCTTTCAACTGAGGAGAATTGCAATGGATGGTGTTTCTAATTTTTCTAACAATAATTCCATAGTCTCCAACAACTTTCAGTTTATTTACATTCATATCAATTTATTTCCTAAGACCATGAATTAAAGCTTCATATTCAACAATATTATTTGTACATTCAAACTCTAATCTACAAGAAATGAAAATAAGTTTTCCCTCAAGGATAATAATTACACATCCAGCCCATGGTCCTTCTTGTGATTTAGACCCATCAAAATATAGTGTCCAAACATCCCTAGGAAAATGTGATTTTTTTTTTAATATCCTTAATGTTATTTATAGTATTTACTTTTAGCAAATCAAAATGTGATTCTTCAAAAAAAAATCTTGAAATTGATTTTCAAGAATAGGAGATATTTCAACCACAAAATTTCCAAAATAAGAATTAAAATTGTAATTGCCAAGAATAGGAAAATCAAAATTTGATGGTTCATTATTAGTTCCAAGATATGTTACAGTATGTTTCATATAATGTTCCCAATCAATTATGATCTTATTTGATTGTCCATTCCAAGGCAACTAGAGATGTGACCAATCAAATTCAAAGTAACATTGAAACTTGTAGACCAATCTCTACTCAAGAGTATGTCATAAGCCTCAGGGATATCTACTACCACAATGTCAATAATCTGATGGACTTTATGATTCGAGGCCACTCTAATCAAAACTTCTTTTAATTCTCATATTACATTGACTTCTAATCTATCCAACTAAATTATATGGGTTGATGACTTTGATGGGATTCCATTCAGCGTCTTACATACATAATAAGGAATTACATTTGAAGAAGCACTTGAATCCACTAAGCAATTATGCACATTTTTGTTAAAATTTTCAAAAGTTAACAAAAAAAAGGTGAAGTTTGTGATTTAGTTTCTTAGCAGTTAAGGCAGCATTAACAATTGTGTTATGTGCATTATTAGTTGTTGTCTTAACTACATTCTTTGAAGTAGTTGCAATTGATGTATCATTTTCATTTAAAGCATCCACAATAACGTCCTTTGATGTGAGACCTTGCATAAATCTAAAATTGAAATGTTTGCTTTGATTTTTTTTAAATATTCTATAATGCTGTATTCCATGGAAATTGTATCCTAATAGTTGGTTGAAAGTTTACTGGCACTTTTGAAATTTAAAGGCCATGTTATTGTTGCTTGGGTTTTCTTAATATTAGGCTTATCAAGAGTGGAACAAGATAGTTAAGGGACATATACTTTACTTTTAAGATTATAATCGCTTGAAGCACAAATTTCTACTCATGCATCTTCATCATCATCCATATTTAACTCAGGAAGAATATCCCAAAGAACCATAGTTGTTTCTTCAGGGGATTCTTCTTCCTCACCCTCAACTAATCCCTCTATATTCTCTATAGATTCTTAGGTTTGTACACACTCATAAAGGAAACGGTTTTCCACTAAACTCATTGCATTAATCCATTGTGGACATGCTTTTTTTGAGTGATTAGCCCGATTAAAATTACAAAAAAAATCCATGGCCAGACTTTCAAAATCTAAATTTAGATTTGCTTGAGGAAGGGGTAATTTAGCTAGTTCAAGGGCTATTAGTCTTATAAATAATGGTCTGTAAGGTTTAGGGTTTGAATTACCTTCTCTAGTATTCTTCTTGATGTCAATTATTTCATTAGTCCATCTTTTGATTGCTCATTGTAGGTTTTCAAGATCCATAGAATTAGTTTATTTTCTTTCAGGAGTAGCCTTGTTTTGTGGTTTTGCTAGTATGATACCTTTATTTGCTTGTGATTTATCCTTTTTATTGTAATTTTCTTTACATCCTAATATTTCAAACTCAATTTTTTTAGCTTCTTTAAAGTTTTATGCTAAAGTACGTTTGCTTTCTCTTTTAACGAACATAGATATGGGTGTTGGTGGAGCATTAACATAAACCTCTAATTGTAGTTCCTCAACAAGTTTAGTATCAGGTTTAAATTTATTAAGAAATGTAGTAAATATTTTATTAAAATATATCACTCATTCTTTGGAGCCCATATTTAATGCAAGCAACTCCATCATCAAGGCTCCAGTTGTAGTTTCCTACCCAAACTTATCCAAAAAAAAAAATTGAAAATCATCCCTACTAGTTATTGAACCAACTAGTAATTAAAATACCATGTCAAGGCTTTGTTTTCAAAAGTGTAAGGGAAAATACATCATACAACATCTTCATCTTCATGTTGAACATTCAATAATCTAATTGCTAACAAAAGAGTTTTTATATGATCTTCAAGAAGACCTTATGTATCTAAATCATATTTTGGTAAAAGCCTCTTTGGATGTTTAGGTAAATGATGAAATTGTCTAGGTATAGATAATGCATATTGGGATAACAAAGGTTGTTCTTGATTATGGTTATTATCATTCATATTAGGTTTTTAGAATATGTTTATGAATTTTTAGAATCACTTTCATAATTTTTAGAATTATCTTCTAGGTTTTTAGAGATATTTTTTCTTTCGGAGTTATACTCAAAATTATCAATATTTGGGGTTGGGAGAATTTTATTGACAGGAGAAATTATTTCTTTAAATGAAAGATCAATCAAATCTTCTACAGTATGAACTAAAGTACATTTAGTAGTTTGTACAATATTTATGGGTGTTTTTTTTCTTCGAGGTAATAAAGGAGCAACTAGTAAAGCACCAATTTGCTTAGAAAACGCTCTAGTTATTAAATGAAAAGCATTCACTTCTCCATTTGGAACAAAGAATGGAATATATTGATACTCCTCAGTACCTTCTACCCTAGAGGAAGTAGGTCCATAGCTTGAAGATTCAACGGTATTTTCAGGCTCACTCGGAGTTCGTTTAATATGTGGTACTAACTCAACCATGCAATGATCGACCCTCCTTCTAGCACCGATTATGTTGACAGGTCCTAGAACTAAATGTCAAGCAACGAGGGTTATATCTAAAGAAGAGGCTCAATTAGACTTTTCTCTATTTGGTATGATAAAACCCTCTAGATTATAAGGTCGAGCAACCTTGATTGATGGTCTTTAACAAGTTATAATTTTTTGAACATTTTATTTGTTCTTTTAAATAACCTAAATAATCATTTAAACTCACGAAAACTAAAATAAGTTGCAAAAATCAATATAACTTGTAAATCTGCAAAGAAAAAGAATTTATAGATACCTCGAAACACATAAATAATTATATTTTTAAATGCAGCTCAAAGAAATAAATAAAAGAAAAATTAACTAAGTTCTTATTTTTAGAAAGACGAAAGATATGTTGAAAAAGAAAACAATTGCAGAAAATTTATTTCATGACAGAAAAATCTGAGCTATAAAAATTTCTTACAATCATTCCAGATTAACAATATGTAGATAAGAATCTAAAGAAATTATCACTCAAGACAATCTTTAATTAGCAAAAAAACATCATATTGATTGACCTCCTTCATTCAATAAAAGAGTAATCTTTTACATTCATCTCAGATTTCAAAAGCCAAAAATCCCCTTCTCTCACTTTCGTACTCCCTTAAATAACTTTGACAAAATAGTTAAACTGACTTACATAACTTCTATCCCTACTCTAATCAAGGTATTCTTCATGGTCACCTAGCACCCTTTCTTTATACTCCTCCCATTTCTCAAAAATTATTTGACAAATATCAATAAGAAGAAATACATGTTGTTTCAATGGGCCCCCCCAAAGTTAATACACCACTTTCAACTTTTAGTGTGTTTTTTAATCTTAGGAAAACAAAATTGCAAGAAAGTTACTCTCTCGATATCAACATGTATTAGATTCAATTACAGATATCTAGATTGCTCGACCATCAATCAAGATATCTAGATTCAATTACAGATATCTAGATTCAATTACAGATATCTAGATTCACACTAGTTACTAACATTTAGATTCTTACATATTCAATTACAGATATCTAGATTCAATTACAGATATCTAGATTCACACTAGATATTAGAGCACTAGTTACATATTGATATCTAGATATTTAGATTCACACTTGTATTAGATTCAATTACAGATATCACATAATCAATGAAAATGTTACTAATTTTCTTAACAGAATTTCTAGATTCAATATGTTTTTCCAGGTTTTTTATTTTCATCTTCAATTCAGCCACATCATTCTCTTCTAATTGTACTTTTCCAATGGTTGCTTTTGTTAATGCTAACCCATATGCTACCAAATTATCTAATGAAGCATTATGTAGGTTCATGGCATGTTCTTCAGTTACATAGGTTACACTTCCTCCTATTTATGATCTAATATTCCTATGTACCTGCTTGACAATCCTTTGTTGTCTTTTGTTATATGCCAAGAGTTTTAAGTCTGCAACTTCCTTTGATAACATCATATGTGTGCTAATAGCATGAGGCAATGCTATTCCAAGACTTCTAAGTATAAGTACCTCTTCATTTTTAGAATTTTTCCCTTTATCAATTGTTGAAATCACTTTGTCAAGTGTTGATTCATCAATATTGTTGTCTATAGGGTCTTCGATATTTTGTTCAATTGGATATTGTTGTTTTACACTTGTTTGGAATTATTCACTTTCTGTTTTTTATTTCAACCATGCCATCTCAGCTCTAACTCTTATTATTCTTGTTCAATTTTGTTGCTTTCTCCCTCTTTCTGAACTTTCTATAATTGCTTTGTTTCTAGTTTATCTTTTTCTTGTTGTAATTTTATTTCGGGTTCTAATTTCTCTTTTTTTTACAACAATCCTTTGTTGTTCTTCCTCTTGAGCCTTGTTTTTTTTAATAGCTTCTTATTTTTGTTCAAGTTTGGATTGATTTACTTCAAAGGATAGATGTTTAAATATGAAAGCTTTTTTATCTTTCAATCTTTCCTCAAACTCATTCATTGAATCAATGTCTAGATACAACAATTTATCATCCCATCTCTCATGGGAATAGGGCCAAGACCAAGATAGGTAGGGACAATGTTTTGTTACCAAACCCTAAGGATCGTGATTTCTGAATTTACCTTGTGGAAACATGAATTCAAGCATCAAGTTCCCTTCTTTCTTATCATGGTTGGAATTTAGAATTTTGGAATGTCCAATGTAGAAGTTGTAAGGAATAAACATTTTTTCTTCACATCCTTGACAAGCACATAATTAAATACCTGTAAAATTGTTTGGTGAGAAATCTCAGATAAACCCAAATTATTTGGAATAGGTTTCGACAATAAATGAGGAGAGGACATAGCTCCATAAATCCTCAAATATGTACAGTTTTCTTGTAAGTACCAATTCCCAATATATTTGAGAATTTATTTTGCTTCTTCTGAAATTCTAGGACACTCTGAAAAATCAATGTAAATAAAGGAGCTAAAAATTCATCACAGATGAGGGACTAAACTATCTTGTAATTTGGATCCCATAAATCCATACAGTACTCATCAATAGGGGTCGATAAACCATTCAAATTCCATTCCATTCCCTTAAATGAATTATAAGCACAAACATTGTCTAGCAAATATGAGGCCATATGAAAGAAAGTTCCTTAATTTTCTGAATGAATTTTCACTTTCTCAATGGCTTTCTTCAAGGCTAGTGACAATATGGCTCCCCACTTAAAGAGAATCCATTTGGTTACAATAACATACTCTATGGGTACCCAGTCATCTTTAAAATGCATGCAATATTCCCTTCCATGTGATCTACACATAAAATCCATGGCATAAGTGTAGGGTTCTCTAAGATTCAGCATGTTGCAAAATGTCATCACTCTTGTGAAGAAACCTTTTGTCCTCAATCCACCAATTTGACATTACTTATTTCAAATCATTTTTATCATGAAAACTGGACACATAATATGTACTTAAGTTATGCTCAGGTTCAGGGAAATTGTAATGCTTTTCCACATCAATGGTCTTGAATGAGGCATCCCCGAGGTGGAGGACAGTCGGTGACGGAGTGTGATGTTAAGGCACTCCTTGATGTTAAAGTCATCGGTTCGAAACCTGCGGGGACAAAAAATCCAGCCATGTCAAGGGTTGGTGTGGCTAAGGCCAGGTGCGATCCCCGGGTGATTTTGATGACTTAGATGCCCCTGAGTCGTGGTTTCTCAGCCACAGGCTAGTCCCTCAGGTCACGAACAAACTAGCAAACAAAACAAAAAAATGGTCTTGAATGAGGCAATAATTTCTACCTTCACATTTTTAATGACTCTGTCATCTAATCAGTGTGCTCGATTAACCATATAATTACTTCATAACAAGGAAGAACAAGTGGCCTAGCTGCTATAGAGTGAAAACTTGATTTCCTAATGTTTTAATAGGCTAGATCATCAAAATTCCTTCTACTAGGATTACTTAATGACACTATATCTGTAAAAATTTATTTATTTAAATCTTTTGAATTTTTATCCCCATTTAGGTCGGGTTTTATCTTTATAAATCAGGTTTTCAGTGTCTCCAAAAACTGGTTTCGAATGTTAATGATCTGATGTAGGAAAATCAATAACCTGTTGTGAAATTTGTAGCTTTGTTTCCACATTGTCAGTCTCCTACACTCAAACAGAAATCAAACCTCGATCACTAAGACTAAATCTGATTATTCCTATCCATGGATATGTGTTGACTTTCTTCGATGGTGCTTCCATCAACGGGGGAACAACCTGTGGTGTTGGGGGAACTGAAAGCTCCTAATTCCCCAGAGGTGCGATGGTTTTTCAATTGCGGAGATGGCTCTAATACGAAGGCAGAATTAGTTGTAGCGTGGGCAACCTTCATAATGGCAAAAGTCTTACAATTACACCATCTACACATATTGGGGGATTCCAAGGTCATTATCGAGTAGCTTCAGCGGAAGTGCAAACTTCATGCCACCAAAATTAAAGGTTGGAAGCTTAGAGTTCAAGACTTACAGAAAAACTTCCAAGGAACACACTTTCAGGGAAACAAAAGAAGAAATTGATAGTCTCTCCAAAAGAGCCCCCGAAGGGCATCTTGTTCTATTTGACGTGGATCAATAGAATCGAAGGACCTCAACAAACCCTAAATTTCTTAAAAAAAAAAAAAATTACATTGCTGGAATAGTGTTTCCTTATTTCTTATTCTGTCCAGAATTCTCCTTAGTTTCTTGGAGTCTTTTTCTGGTCTGTTACTCTTTTGTCCGGGGATTCTTTTGTCTCATTGTTGTGAGAGAACTTACTTTTGTTTCTACAGCACTCCTTCCTTCACCAGCACGAGACCTCTCTATTGTCGATGTAAAAAAGTCTCTATGTCAAATATAACAACTGCAATACTTTCAGGGATTCATGTTTCAATTTTAATCCTGAGTTTCCGGGGAGAAGTCCTAGGTGTTCTAAGAGCAATTCTTTTAGGTGGCATGATTCCTGGTTCAGGTGAAAATTTTCAAAATGAAAATTTGTTTTCATTTAAACTTAACTTATTAAAAGAGGATCAAAACAATTTTTACCCATTTCCATTATTCGTAAACAAAATAATATAACTTACTATTGAGACTGGTGAAATTTTCATCCTGTAAGTCAAAATGCGGTGAAGAGTTTCCTTTTTCGGACAATTAGTGATGATTCAAGTAAATTTGGATTGAAAAACGTTTATAGACATGAAATTTAATGCATTTATTGCCAACACTTTCAAAGAATCCTAAAAAATCTTCAAAACTTCGATCGCACGTGTGATCGACATCATACGGGTTTGTCGGGTGGATTCAAATGTTTATTCGAATGTGCTTCTCGCTTTAAAAACATGTTTAAACCTTTATTTCAAGAGTAATAATGGTTTTAATGCTGGGTGAATTCGGAGTAATTTAAAACTTGTGTCGGATAACTTTCCTAGTTTGCAATTAAAACTTATACAAACGTTCCATTCGAAGAGTTTTAAATTTTTGTCAAGAAGGCGTAATCAGATCAAATCGTGATTTTGAAATGATCATAAAATATAATTGGATCCAACACATCTTATCAAAATTTTAGTATTCAGAGTAATTATTAGTCCTTGCCAAAGGCCTCGGATTATAGCAATCAGTTTATGGTTGATCAAGTATTACTTCAGTTTGATTTTTAAAATTTTCTAAAATTTAACATAACAGTTTGTATTTTTTCAATTAAATAATAAAATTAATATTGTTTATCTGTATTATTATTATTGGATATAAAATTGAAAGCTTTATTGTAAAACAGATCGCAAATGTTTATCAATATTTGTAAACTGACGATGAAGGTCTATCAATATTTGCATTTGATAATGCTCCTGAGGTCAGCTTAATTGGCAAGTGTCGTGAAAATAAAATTCCATGAAGTTTTGAATTCAATTCCCCCGACTTACAATGTATGTCGCGTAAAGAGCATCATAAGCACCATAGTGAGCAACCCCATCCGTGCCTGGCTAATAGGGACAGGGATGGCATATGTCAGTGTGTCAATTATCAGTCCTTTTCACATTAAGAGCCGCTTATCTTTTTCAGGGATTCAAAAGCGATAGAATGTATTGCAGACCTTGAAGGTGGGAAGATCCATGGCCACCATAGGTAGCTCTGCGCTGACTCTGGCTCTCGCTCTCAATGTATTGCAGACCTTGAAGGTGGGAAGATCCATGGCCACCATAGGTAGCTCTGCGTTGACTCTGGCTCTCGCTCTCGTTCTTGTGCAGTTGTTATATTAAGCCCAGGAGGAGCGCGCACAGTGGTCGGGGATGTGGAGGCTCTCAAGGCCCTCAAGGATTCAGTGGATGCGAATTCTATAAAGGTCGGCTTGTGTCTCAGCTCCTGGAATTTTTCAGTAGATCCCTGCGATTATGCCTTCAGTAGATCCTGCAACCTTCAACAATCTAACGAGGCGAAACGTTCACCAGATTTCTCTCGCTCGAGACAAAATCTCCCAACTATTGTAGGGTATTGAATTGTACTTATATTAACACAGTACGGTATATATTATTTGTGATGTACAGTCAAGGCGAATTGGGTCCATTTGCAGTGGACGAAATAGGGAATTTTGAATCTAACGAGCCGAAACGTTCACCAGATTTCTCTCGCTCGAGACAAAATCTCCCAACTATTGTAGGGTATTGAATTGTACTTATATTAACACAGTACGGTATATATTATTTGTGATGTACAGTCAAGGTGAATTGGGTCCATTTGCAGTGGACGAAATAGGGAATTTTGATGTATATCATTTTGTTAGTGTTCGCGATGATGCCTGGCATTAGCGGGCAGATTCTTGTTACCGATTCTACACAGTATGTGTGTGCAAGGATGAATTTGAAGTGGGCATTGAGGTAAGACAGATGCCCTGTAAACACATGTACCATTCTGTGTGCATTCTTCCGTGGCTTGAACAGCATAATTCTTGTCCAGTTTGTCGATATGAGATGCCCACAGATGACGTGGAGTATGAGCAGGTTCGCTCCCGCGGGCAAAGCTCTCCTTGGTTTCGGAATTCCGGCGGCACATTGGATGGGCAAGGTGAAAATCTTGATGGGTTTTCTTCACAGGATACTCTGGGAGCATCAAATAACCGTAATAATGAATCTCTCGGGCCGGAAATGAGCTCCGAAAATACCATGGCTGGTACTAGTAGAAGTTGTGTTCCACTCCTTTGATAAATTAGCCACGTACAAGTCCAAAGTTGTATGCAACTTCCACTATGTTGATAATTTACCGACCTGCTACTACTATTAGGTATGAAACTGTAGGTTGCTCCGTCATATTGATAGGTTTACTGCTTACGTGCCACTGCTATGGTGTTAATATATTTACCTTCCAACATTATTATTTAACATTGCAGTGGAGATTGTGTATCTATCTGTCTTATGTCACAACTATCCTATGTCACACTACTGTCCTTCATTGAATTGGTATAATTTTTGGTTAATTTGCCTTTTATATTGGGTTGGTCAGTGTGGCTCTGGTTTATGTAAAGCAGATGGAAGTTTATTTTCTTTTATTAGCCTTACTTAGTTTAGTAAAGCGCACACAACCTAGTAGCTAAGGTGTAGATCCCAAGATCCAAGTGTTAGATATATTTATATAAATTCTAAAAATACCCTTCTCAATTTTATAAGAGAAAGGTTGGGATACGGATCTCTTATTCAGTTTTCAGTTCAGCAATAAACAGTGCATTGTCTTCCTGTAGCATATTTTCATGTTCAGAAGTAATGAAATGCAGTAGCAGGTTTTGGGAAAAAATTCTAACAATTCCCATCCAGCAAATGAAAACAATGAGTCAACACTGATCTGTGTGGAAAAAGAAATCTTGAGATAATTTCTTCATTAAGGAATAAAAAACTTGGAAGATAACAATTTTAAATTGGGTGGGAAGTTAATTCCAAGTGGATGCCCTGGTTTTTTAATTGTATTCTTTGCACCCAAGGCTTAATATTGGAATAAGAAAGAAGAACAAAACAGAAAAATTTGCTTCTTCCAAGCAATTTCTTTTCATTTATAATATAAAATGTTCAGAGGTTATACTTGAATCCCTGCCTTATAGAATGATTGTAGCTGAAATATATATTATTTCTTGAGCAGAGATATCTTAGGACCTTTCCTTTACATCATCAAGGTTATCTAGTATAAAGATGGGGAGGTTACCCTACTGCACAATGTATCCCCTCTCACGAGGTTATTTCAACTCTTCTAACTAGAGTAAGAAGATCTAATTTAGTAACAATTTATTTCTTCCACATTCAGTTTTAAAAACATACGTGGGCTCTCACTCTTTCAGGACCTTACCATTACAAGGGTTCAGCAAGATGAGGGTTCAACCTAGTAAAGTTGGAGACCTTATCTGCTTTCGTAAACAACCAGACGAGTATAGCCTGAATTAAATGGAGTGCAGATGATGTCTGCATAATTCATATTCCAACAGTGAAATATTACATATCTAATAGCTCTATAAATTCAATGCCATTTACCAATCCATCAACCAACAGCCAACAAGTTCAACATATTGAGAAACTCATAGGCATTAACATCGGGACCTTACCGTTACAGAGGTTCGGCAAGATGAGGGTCCAACCCAAGAAAGCTGGGGACCTTATCTTCTTCCATAAACAACCATATGAGTGTAGCCTTAGTGAAATGGAATGCAGGTGATGTCTGTAAAATTCATGTTCCAGCAATGAAATATTACATATCTAATAGCTATTCAAATTCGATGCCATTTACCAATCCATCGACCACCAGCCAAACTATATCAACAGATTGAGAAAAACATAGGCATTAACATCATCCACATTCTGTCTCTTAAATGTATTGCAGACCTTGAAGGTGGGAAGATCCATGGCCACCATAGGTAGCTCTGCGCTGACTCTGGCTCTCGCTCTCAATGTATTGCAGACCTTGAAGGTGGGAAGATCCATGGCCACCATAGGTAGCTCTGCGTTGACTCTGGCTCTCGCTCTCGTTCTTGTGCAGTTGTTATATTAAGCCCAGGAGGAGCGCGCACAGTGGTCGGGGATGTGGAGGCTCTCAAGGCCCTCAAGGATTCAGTGGATGCGAATTCTATAAAGGTCGGCTTGTGTCTCAGCTCCTGGAATTTTTCAGTAGATCCCTGCGATTATGCCTTCAGTAGATCCTGCAACCTTCAACAATCTAACGAGGCGAAACGTTCACCAGATTTCTCTCGCTCGAGACAAAATCTCCCAACTATTGTAGGGTATTGAATTGTACTTATATTAACACAGTACGGTATATATTATTTGTGATGTACAGTCAAGGTGAATTGGGTCCATTTGCAGTGGACGAAATAGGGAATTTTGATGTATATCATTTTGTTAGTGTTCGCGATGATGCCTGGCATTAGCGGGCAGATTCTTGTTACCGATTCTACACAGTATGTGTGTGCAAGGATGAATTTGAAGTGGGCATTGAGGTAAGACAGATGCCCTGTAAACACATGTACCATTCTGTGTGCATTCTTCCGTGGCTTGAACAGCATAATTCTTGTCCAGTTTGTCGATATGAGATGCCCACAGATGACGTGGAGTATGAGCAGGTTCGCTCCTGCGGGCAAAGCTCTCCTTGGGTTCGGAATTACGGCGGCACATTGGATGGGCAAGGTGAAAATCTTGATGGGTTTTCTTCACAGGATACTCTGGGAGCATCAAATAACCGTAATAATGAATCTCTCGGGCCGGAAATGAGCTCCGGCAATACCATGGCCGGTACTAGTAGAAGTTGTGTTCCACTCCTTTGATAAATTAGCCATGTACAGGTCCAAAGTTGTATGCAACATCCACTGTGTTGATAATTTACGGACCTGCTATTACTATTAGGTATGAAACTGTAGGTTGCTCCGTCATATTGATAGGTTTACTGCTTACGTGCCACTGCTATGGTGTTAATAGATTTACCTTCTAACATTATTATCTAACATTGCAGTGGAAATTGTGTATCTTTCTGTCTTATGTCACACTACTGTCCTTCATTGAAATGGTATAATTTTTGGTTAATTTGCCTTTTATGTTGGGTTGGTCAGTGTGGCTCTAGTTTATGTAAAGCAGATGGAAGTTTATTTTCTTTTATTATTAGCCTTACTTAGTTTAGTAAAGCGCACGCAACCTAGTAGGTAAGGTGCAGATCCCAAGATCCAAGTGTTAGATATATTTATATAAACTCTAAAAATACCCTTCTAGGTTTTATAAGACAAAGGTTGGGGTACAGATCTCTTATTCAGTTTTCAGTTCAGCAGTAAACAGCTCATTGTCTTCCTGTAGCATATTTTCATGTTCAGAAGTAATGAAATGCAGTAGCAGGTTTGGACAGTCAAGATACTGTGTTTCCATTATATATTTTCTACAATGTCCTTATATATTCTAGCATTAATTACAAAGTGCAGTTTTGAGTGGCTTTAAGTTTTTTATTTTTAGTTTCTTGTAGGAAAAAATTCTAACAATTCCCATCCAGCAAATGAAAGCGATGAATCAATACTGATATCTGTGGAAAAACAAATTTAATATTCTCCTTGAGATAATTTCTTCATTAAGGAATAAAAAACTTGGAAGATAACAATTTTAAATTGGGTGGGAAGTTAATTCCAAGTGGATGCCCTGGTTTTTTAATTAATTGTATTCTTTGCACCCAAGGCTTAATATTGGAGTAACAATGAAGAACAAAACAGAAAAATTTGCTTCTTCCAAGCAATTTCTTTTCATTTATAATATAAAATGTTCAGAGGTTATACTTGAATACTTGCCCTATAGAATGATTGTAGCTGAAAGATATATTCTTTCTTGAGCAGAGATATCTTAGGACCTTTCTTTTACATCATCAAGGTTATCCAATATAAAGATGGGGAGGTTACCCTACTGCACAAGTTATCCCCTCTCATGAGGTTATCTCAACTCTTCTAACTAGAGTCAAAAGATCTAATTCAGTAACAATTTATTTCTTCCACATTCAGTTTTTAAAACATACGTGGGCTCTCACTCTTTCAGGACCTTACCATTACAAGGATTCGGCAAGATGAGGGTTCAACCTAGTAAAGCTGGGGACCTTATCTGCTTTCATAAACAACCAGATGAATGTAACCTAAATTAAATGGAGTGCAGATGATGTCTGCATAATTCATATTCCAACAATGAAATATTACATATCTAATAGCTCTATAAATTCAATGTCATTTACCAATCCACCAACCAACAGCCAGCAAGATCAACAGATTGAGAAACTCATAGGCATTAACATCGGGACCTTACCGTTACAAAGGGGCAAGATGAGGGTCCAACCCAAGCAAGTTGGGGACCTTATCTGCTTCCATAAACAACCAGATGAGTGTAGCCTTAGTGAAATGGAATGCAGGTGATGTCTGTAAAATTCATGTTCCAACAATGAAATATTACATATCTAATAGCTATTCAAATTCGATGCCATTTACCAATCCATCGACCACCAGCCAAACTATATCAACAGATTGTGAAAAACATAGGCATTAACATCATCCACATTCATTCATAACCTTGTTCCAAATGCTTAAACAATACAACTATTAGTTGTTTGCTTATCATCATAGTTCATGCTATACATGAGCTGCTAGTATGCCAAATTACCAGTGACCTGTACTAATCTAGATTGCCTCAATGTAACCTACTCTCATAGCAAGTAGAAAACAAAATGCGTCCACACCTATTGCTCAAAAGCTTCATGCTTGACGACTTTGCAACCACATAAGTCATTGCCTAAGAGACATGCAACTACACATAACTTAAGAACAGGGAGTGGACTTTTCTTTGACATAAGGATTTCATTCTACAGCGTACAGATATTAAGATAGATTTTTCCATGAAAATATCATCTCATACTACAGACATTGAGGTTCAACCTAACATAGCTTGCTGCATCCAAGAAAGATTTATTTGCCTTTTATTTGAAGCCAAGTTTCCAAAAGACAATTCATTAGAAGCACCATTCTCCATCATAGCCCTCGAAGCTTCCCACACACAATTGACAGAAGGTTTTTCTTGGTCCAGAGACTTCCTTCCTAGATTCCTCAGCCTCATCTAGTGATTCATATTTCATGACATCCCACATCTTGTGATAGAAATCACTTGGAAACAGGGCTAGGGGATTTTCCCTTCTTCATCAAGGATTTGAGCATGCTCTTTGATTTCCTGGATTCGTCAGCCTCATCTAGTAATTCATATTTTATGGCATCCCACATCTTCTGATAGAAATCACTGGAAAACAGGGCAAGGGGATTTTCCCTTCTTCATCAAGGAAACTGCTTGGTGTAGTTATTCAGTACTGGGGTCAGTTAGCTCTTGTTTTTATTTTCTGATATTATTTTGCGATGCATTCTAGGAAGGTTTCTACACTATTCTAATTTATGTCCTCCTTATATGTTACCCAGTTCTTGAAATAAACTTATGCCTACATGCATAGATTTGGGTGCCTTTAATTGTTCCTATTATCTTCTGTGATTATTTTTTAAATCTTGTACTAAGATTTATTGATCTGGTATGCTCCACGAGAGAAGTTAGAATCCTTGTCTCTTTTTGAGCCATTAAATACAAGATCTTTGATTTCAGAATAATTTATCCTTTTTGTATGCTAGGTCCAGATTGGATTAGAGCGGATTTACTCTTTCAATTAAATCCTCTAACGTCCTTGAATTATCCAATTCTTTCTGCAGTGTTTCCATTTTTTGGAATATATTGCCAAAAAACTTCGTTATTCCATTAGTTTAGCTTGATTTTAACATTTTGTAGCTTCTTCTTCAGGGTAAACATTTTGGATTCCCAGTGGATGTAATCTCCTCCCAGAAACCTTTACCAGGCATTCCAATTTGGATGTTCATATCACATGAGATCAAATTTGAAAGGGGTTTGTCAGGGCTTTGGTTTTCCCCTTCGACAATGTCCATGTTGATTGCTCAGTGATTCAAGAGGAGCAGTTACCAAATAGACTGGCACAAATATGCAGAACCGTTCATATAGCTAGTTGGAGATTCTTATCGATTATCGGCACCTCGTATAGATGCGGATCAAAGTCCACCTCCATTGCGAAAATGGTACCTGGATTGAAGGCTGCTAATGGTTCCTCTTACAAAGAATACAAGTTGTATTGGATGAAACAATATTCAATTTTTTAATGGAAATAGTCATAGTCAATTCTCTAATGAAAATAGTCGATGTGACAGTCTTTCAAAAGCTGTAAACATACAGTAAAAGCATAATAGTACTTGCTTCCTAAAGATAATAAGTAAAAAAAGAACACAATACATTGAATTTCAGTTGTACATATCCTATGACTATGATCATATGCATTTCTTTTATACATGTTTATTTCTCTATCATTTATAAGATACTAGAATACTATGCAATTTAGAAACTGAGATAAAGTACTATTTTTTCAAACAAGCTCTTGTCCTGCAAACAGCGGGGAGACTGTTTCTAGCAGACCAGATGAAGGAAATGATGTCCATCGGAGCAACTTAGTTATTGCAAGGGTAGAAGGTGATGGTGCTACTCTCATGTCTGAAGCAAGGGAGGGAGACTTAGATTGATGGTTTATAACTGATACCACGCACCTACGGCTAACTAGAGTCTGCTCTTTTAAAGGTATGATTTGCAGGTCATTCAACAATTCCATGTAAAGCATGAAATGAGGACTAGTTAAGATATTTTCATGATCCTACACCGAAAACTTATTTATAGCTGCGGCAATTTCATTTGTCAGCTTAGTTTTCATTATTGTGGAATACTGCTACTATTGTGAATAGGTTGCAATGATGATCAAGTTATTTTGGGATGAATGATGTTAATTGCTTACGGTTAAGGGACTTTAGAGTCATTTCTTGCTAAATTTTACATGTCGTTATACCGCTGCATTTTCTTTGCAAAAATTTTGAGGCACAAAGAATTACAATCAAAACAACATATTGCTCTGAATGTGGCAATATAATTCAGTCATGAGAAATGACAGCGACAGAAAGAGGTGATACTTCTTTGCTTTCAGTTCAAAATCTAGTTTGATTGGACCTTCCAATATCAGAAATTTGAATGTAAGCACCTCTTCTACTTAGGTGATCCCACGCAACAATTCTAAGCATGAAAGTTTTCCATGTCTCCTGAAGAAGCTGTTCTTTTGATCAATGGAATGAACTATGACTTCTTGCAACCTGGTTCAATCATCTCTATAATTTATTTTTGGAATATGGACCACTTTCTTAAAACTGTCTGTCAATATCAATTAGAAAAAATGAAAATAAATATTTTATGGGAATGTAGCAAGCTGGAATCCCATTATATGAGCCATTAGACTCCAAGCGTTTGACATAAATATTTGTTCAGGTAGGCATTCTGCTACAAAATTTAGTTTCCAGGATTTCACTTAGAATTATGATGTGTGTATGAAAGATCTTATATGGAACTACATTTCAACACAACTTGTGGTGTTGATGGGAAAGTCACACTGTCTTGTACCTTCCTCCTAACCTCAACTCCAATTGAACACAAGCCTAGAGAAAAAGATGACCCTTACACATAATTAGATATTGAATGGTCCATTATACTCCCAACATTCTTAGTTGTTGTCAAATGATGCATTACTATTTATTCATGTTAAGTTCCACACCAGTTTCAAAGGGGCATATTCTCTCATAACCTTTCATATCTCTTGAAGAACACATATAGAGCTACAGGAATGCTCCATCAGAAGATAGGGCATGCACTGAAAGGTGCATTCAAGAGATGGAGTCTCCTTACTTGGTATACCCATCTCTTATGTAAGGGTTGAGTCCTTGTCTCTTTTTTCTCTACTATTGCTTCCCACTCCTTTTTACTTTGTTTCTAAAAGGCTTTCCTAGATATCTGAAAGCTTCCTGAGGCTCGATCCTCCTTTAAATGAAATTCCTAGATTTGTAAGGTGCTTTCCTAGCATCGGACACGATTTGAGGCATAAATAGTGGTATTTTTTATTAGTCAACTCCATCATGTTGTTATAAGGACATGTTTAGGGTTTGTTTGTAGATTTTTTGTGTTGAGGAGAGTTGTGCCATTAGTAAAGAGTTGATGAGAGATATTTTTAATCTCGAAAGTGAGTAAACTCTAGGTTCTGTAAATGAAACCAAAGCTATAAAGTAATTGGAGTCTCCTCTAGAGGGTTGTAATTGAAGTATCCTCTAAAAGGTTGCACCTAAGGACCAAAATATCATTCAAAGATCTTGCTTATCTAGAAACAATAATCCTCCTTGAAATATGAGATTTCTCTTAGTTTTTTAGTTGTTGAGCAAATTGAACCACAAAGAATCACCTGGCACAAAGAACCAACTTGATTTTTCATTTGGCTTTCTTATTATAGCTCCTTTGTATGTTATTTTTCCATGATTAGGTCACATGTGATAAACATTAATGACCATCGTTACTTTAGGCTTTGTGTTATACTAGTCTATAAAGTTCATGTACATAAGTTTAATTCACAAATTCAAAAAAGTGTTGTTATTACATGTTCCAGTACAATTGAGAGTTATGTAGTTATGTGATGGTGAGGACCATCTTCTTCAGTGATTTCAAAGGAATTTTTCTTTAGGAAGAGGGATTAAGGAATGCAAGAATTAGCAAAGGAAATTCTTCTTGAGCCTATGCTGTCAAGCATAGGGAAAGCCACCCATGCATAAGAAGTCAGGAATAGAAGGGACAAAAACATAACGGACAACAGAAAAAGAAGGTCAAATATTGAAATTGTGGGAAGAATGGCCACTATGCCAAGGCCTGCTGGAAACCCGAGGATCAATCTAGCAAGATTGCAGAAAATACTTAGGAAGCTGGATTTTCTGGATGGGAGCGATAATCGATTCTCCGGCTCTCTTCCGGCAGCCTTGCTGCCGTCTCTGGTGAAACTTATCTTGAGAAATAATGTGTTGAGCGGAGAATTGTGGCTTAATCTGCCAGAGCTGAGCATGCTTCAAGTGGTATACCTAAGACATAATGAACTGACAAGACCTTTGCCATCGGGGACCTTTTCGACCATCTCGCTCTGGAACAACTAACTCTGTCTTACGACAGATTTACTTCATTGCAAGTGTTGGGTAGCTATGGCACAGACAACCAGCTGATTGAAATGGACTTGAGCTACAACATAATACATGGGCATATACATGGCCCTCTACATGTATTCATGGAAACCATGTCCAACCTCTCCGCCCTTTCATCGCAGTACAATTACATCACGGGAATAATCCCCCTCCAATATGCAAAGATGGTCTCTGCCAGTCTCGCAGGTAAGGAGCCTTTGGTTCGATTGTTTCTTATCGGCAACTTCCTTTTTGGACAAATTCCAGCCCCATTCTTGAATTTATCACCAGATGAAGTGAATGTAACCTTCGGGGACGACTGCCTGTTGGAATGCCAAGAATCGTTTTCTTCTATCAGGGAGGCGATCAGAAGGTAGTATCCACTTGGAGGGATCTTACTCGTCTGCGATTCTAATACCCAATGGATTTTGAGTCTTTGAAATCCAATATATCTAAGCATTCTTTGTTTTTGAAAATCGAAATCCGATATATCTAAGCATTCTCTGTTTTTTAAAATTGTGATGGACAATGATAAGTATGCCCACTTGCTCTCTTGTACAATCTCGATCTTTATGTTGCCCTCACAAGAATTTCAATATTGTGTAATTTCCTTTCGATCTTGATGGATGTAGCAAGAAATTACTAATTTAAGTTTCAGATATCAACCTTTGATTTCTCTGTATTTAAGTTCCAGATAGAAACCTTTCATCTCTGTATTTAATTTAAGTTTCAGATATCAACCTTTGATTTCTATGTATTTACGTTCAAGATATCAACATTTCATCTCTTTGTATTTAAGTTTCAGATAGCAACCTTTCATTTCTCTGTATTATTGTTAGTATTATTAATTAAATTCATAGGATGAATGATACATTGCATTTAAAGTTGTTTCTCCAAGTTATCTTCTTTTAACTTGTTTTCACTAATGGAAATATGGTCAAACTTAGTTGGTTGACTATATACATATTCATCTTATCTCCATCATTAGTTTTGGCATCTTAGTTCAATAGTTTTGGCAGCTTAGTTCAATAATTGGCAGGGACTAAGCTGCTATGCAGCTCTTGTTAACTTTTACATCGAATAGAACTAAACCTTTTCGTTAGTAAATTTTTTCAAGAGAAGTGAACAAGAAAGAAGGTTCAAATAAAGTCAAAACTTTGTTTTAATAAAAATATGTAAACAATATGAAAAAAATAAAATAAATAAATAAAGATTCAATTGTATCTGAACCTAACCATCGGGTCAAAACCAAACTTATATTCTGATATGAAAGTAAAAAATAATATTGAACAAATTCATTTTGGTATTGAAAAGGGGGAAAATCACAAGTTTGAAAACCATTTAAACTTAAGCTAGTGCAAAATTTTGAAAATGTCCTGAAACATGAAAATCACCACAATTTTGAAAAAGATTAAAAGTCCTAAAGACCAAATTTACACAAATTCATTAACTAAGATAGACAAGAACAAAAATTCCTTACTAAGACAGAATCAAAGTGGTACCCAAATTCTCTTAAGATTTTAGGGTGTGTTGAAGCCTCAACACAAACCTAAGAAAAATGGTCAGGGTAGCATAGGAACATGTCCCAAAAAGTTCAATAATGGAAACAAATGAAGTGGAATGTACAAGAATATTGACACATACTCATCGAAGAAATTACCAAGTGTCATGCGTTTATCTAATGGGATATAAAAGAAATCACTTTCCTCCATGTTTAATATCTTAGTATTAGGAAAATTTATGATCTCGGTTTGTTTATCAATAACTATCTTGTGAGTGTTGTTGTCATGCATTGGTCTTAGCCTCTCTCAAACCTTTTATATTGAGTCTTGGGGAAAGAAAGGTATTTTGATTGTTATTGCTTTCAGCTTGGGAAGAGATTTTTTGAAGAGGAATGAACTAGTCAAGGAGTTTGGTTTGGAGATTACCAACAATCATATAAAGGTATATTGTTGTACTCATGCTCTCCTTTATTAATTAAGAGACTTGTTATTTTCCTTCCCCCCAAAATCATTTTCTAAATGGAATTGATTCATGTATTTCCATCATTTGATTAATGAATTTTTTTTGTTTTTCTAAGGAATGAAAAGGTATTGGATGGCCATTTGTGTACAAGTACGGAAAAATGAACATGTTTGATTGGTTGTTTCTTTTTCCATTGCTACTCAAGGAAATGAAGTACAAGAATACCACTTCAAGAACTTATCCAAGGTTGAATCCTTTCTTCTTCCTCCTTTCTCTAATTCAAGGAAAAAAATTGTTTGATGTTGCTTGAATGTGGTGGAGACATTTTTTTTAAGGAACTGAAGAGGAGTTATATATAAATAGTTGCACCAAGGCAAAATAGAAAGAAAATTCTAAAAAAATTAACAAAATTTGACTCATTTTTGTATGAGTCTAGAACTATTGTCCTTAGTTCAAAATATCTAAAAGCATGCTTATTCATACTTATACCCCCACTACTAAAAAAAATTATGAATTGTGCTAATAACAAGATGCATTTCAAGTACATTTATGAAAACAGATTCATGTCCAGACCCCTCCTAAATTTCTTCTCGATGTGGAATATTGTCTTCCATCTCCATCGATTCCACTTCGTTACTTACTTGTACATTTCCAAAATTTTCCACTTGTTGATTTTCTATAATTTGATTGATGGATCCTAATAAGGAAAGCAATGGAGTGGTTGTTGCTTGAAGTTGGATGCATTCTTGCTCCATTGATTCCATATTTTCCAATAAACTTGCAACTATCCTCTCCAATTCCCTGATTCTCTCATGTTCTTCGTCACATGCTATAAGATGATTATTTTCTTGTTCTAGGGAGTCTACCCTTTGTGTAAGTATTAAAACTCTGTGCTCAAGAGTTGTAATCCTCTGGTTGTCTTGTTCAAGTGAATCAAAATGTTGAAGCAGGTTATTTATCATTTGGTCAATGATGTTGAAATAAATTGAATGTTCCCTGAGTTACACTCGAGCTCCTTCAAGGAAGTATTCATGATGGTGTAAAATTATTTAAATTTCATTCCAAGAGGGGTCCATGATAAGCTTTCCCGAGCATCCCCTGGTCCTTAGATTTCCAAAATAATTTGAAATGTAAAATTTGTCTGTGTGGTACTGAAGAAATTTCTCCTTACTTAGATTATGACCCGCTGTTTCATAGAAAGTGTTATTTACAACAATTTTTTGGAGAACTAACTTATAATTTCCAACTATCCCTAGATAGATGGTTGGAACATATATCTTGAGGATGATTTCTAATTTTTTCCCAGAAATTCCAAGTGGACTAAGGGCTAGGCTATGAGGAGATCCCAAATAAACATTCCCCCATAGTTGAAACCCAATTTCCAAGAACCCACATGAGATCCAAGACTCGAAGTGAATCAGTGAAAGGTACTCAAAATTAGGAACGGAGTAAATGGAAATGGACACCCAATCTTGGAGTGGAAAGTGGAGAAGAGACGAGATCGAAGAGATCCAAAGCCAAAACCCAACCCAAAATTATCACAGTAGCTATTTAAAAAATCGACAAGAATGCAATCCCATTCTTCGGAGACTAAAACCAGTGTTCCCAATCCACTACCAAAAAGAAAAAATGACGTGAGAGCTAGCAAACTGAACCACTAACCCTTCCCCTTTTATATCTGGAAATGCATTGAAAAGGTTGGAATTAAAATTTGCCAAGAGTTGGGTACCTGTGGTCCAAGGAGTCTTTGAAGCACTAACAATGGCATCCAGCAACTTGAATACCCCCAAACTCGATGTCAAGTCCATTTCATTCTACTCAATGATATTTCATGGACATTTCCTCCCTTAAGAAACTCCAATCCCACATGCAGGAGGTAGCATCTAAGTAGTTATAATTAATGATCAAGTGTGTGGAGGGTGGTTTATTGAATGAAGGGCTCTGCTAGTCGTCCTGGCTTATTAATTATTTCATTAATCACTTAGGGAATTGAAGCAAACCCAACTTTGTCATTTACCATTAAGGTTCCTTTTGCTAATCTCGAACCATTCTTTGATAATGCATCAGCTTCTTCATTCAAATCCCTTTTTATATTATATAAGGAGTGTTTGTGAAATTTGTTAAGAGTTTTGAGGCAGTGAAACATGACTCCAGCGAAGAAGTTCCCCCCAACTATTGATCCTTTTACCAATGCACAAATAATCAACAGAAAATCTCCACACACGACTAGGTTTTAGATTCCCTCTAAAAGGGCTAGACGAACACTTGCAAAGAGAGCCAGAGCCTCCCCTTAATTGTTGGATATAGCTCCTAAGCCCCAAGAGTAACTAATAACAGGTTGACCTCCAGGTTTTCAAATTACACCCCCCGCGCACGCATGTGCGCCTGCCTCCCCTTGAATGTGGTGGAGACATTAGGAATACTTTGTATATGAGCTTTTGGATAGGGTACCAACCACCTTTGATTGAGTAGGATTTAGTTGCTTTGAATAGCAATAATTCTACCTATAATAGATTGGCAACCATACTTTGAAAGATTTTCTAAAATCTTTCTTTAGATTGGTTAAAGGTCTCTCCCTCGATAAATAACAATGTTTAGTAGGTATAGACATCCATAAGTTATTATAAGCACCTTCAAATTTCAAATTTTTCCTAATTATCTATTTATTTACTGAAAGTTAACATAACCACAACTTTTATGGAAAATTTTGCATGCCTCCATGAATATCATCCTTAAATATATGATTGTATTAGTGAAACCCAAATATTCATGAATACCATCCTTAAATGTATGATTGTATTAATGAAACCCACATATTAGTTAAAAGCCTAAAAAAAATCTTAGAATAAACTTTCAAGTTTTACCTTTAAAGTTTCAATAGCTTTATGTTCACTACTTAGCTTAGTTTTAGGTTTAATTTTGAATCTTTAAGTGGCCTAAGGTGATTTCTTATTTTAATTGTTGTTTGTCATTATTGTCATTTCTATTGCATTTTGCAAGTTTGAAACACATTTCTTTCACTATTGAATTTAATATTTTGGTTTCAAAACGTATCTTTGGTATCCATGTATTCTCTTTACATTGAGCGTTACATGAACTAGGTAAATCAAAAGCATAAGAAAGATATTTTTGTTCCATTTTCAATTAAAAAAGTTTTTTATTTTCATCTTTTATTGTCATTTATTTTCTTTTCAACAAGTTCTAAGATCACATTGCACACATATTCACACGTAAAAGCTATTTCTTGGTTGACCCTCCAAGTATAACACTTCAAAATAAACCACATCACATGACAACCATAGGAGATAATTGATTTTTTAACCAAGAGTTTGTTCGAAATCATTTTTTAATTTTATCAATTGCCACATTTTAAAATCAAATCCTTGTAATTGGTTTAAGTCAACACCTTTTCAAATAAACAACTTATGACCCCCATACTAGCAACATTTTGGGAGAGCATGTAGAAAACTCATAGTTGTTTGGTTTCATTAAACAACACCCACATTTAAATCAACCTAGTATTTTGAAGATGGGTGTTGAAAGTAAACACTCCAAAATCAACCAAAGATCTAAGTTGATTAGTTTGAGAGTATAATTCCTTTAGTAGCAAGTGTTGGTATTTGAAAAACTACTCTCACATAGGAGTCAGGCACCAATCAATTTGTGGAAGTGTGGAAACCCCCACATACTAAAATAGTGTGTACAGAGGTATTAATGGGAATTGATATTGTTGTTGAATGATTTTATCCTATATATGGAAGAGAGAAGTGAGGGACATGAGTTTTATGTTAGGGACTTAACCTCCCTAACCCCTCACGTAGGTAGAATAATATGTTTCCATGTAATAAAGGTCAATATTAATAAGGCCTAGCAATAAGGAAGAATAAGTCAAATGTAATATGATTCGGATTTATGAGCGGAACGAAATGAAACCACATATTTATAATGTTAACATAGAGACATGGTGAACAATAACAGAGATACAATAAAAATTGACTTCTATTAAATAAGAAATATGTTGAAAACTGTAAAATGCAGACTGAAAATAATCTTGCTAGAATGGTGGCAGCTTATCTCTGAGAAGAGATGTGACGGCTATGCTCATTCGCAAGAAGATGAGTACAATGAGGCTCTTAAGGAACTTTTACAATAAATATGAATTCCAAAACCCTAGACATCCAAAAACCTAACCCTAGGAGATGAAGCGTCAAAGTCATGTGGGCCCCGTTGGGGTAAGTTAGTACATTAACTTCCTAGGGTCGTAACTTTTGCATACAATCTCCGTTTAGGACGCACGGTAACTCGTTGGAAAAGGTATTGACAAGGAGATTCATTTACTTGGCTCAATCAAAGCCTTTGTTTATCATTGAGGTGACCGATCGTGAAAAAACGTCATTTAGGCCCTCAAACTGGTCCGAGACGTTAAAAATGGCTAAAAATAGTAAATTGTCAAAATTGCCAGAAAACTGTTTTGAACCAGTTGGAAGAGGTAGGTGGCCACCGATATCCACCTGGATCAATCCTCCCTCCTTAGGAATCAATGGTCTCCATTGCGTTGATTTCCCCCATCAGATGAGGAAATTTCTACTGAATTTGGCCCCGAGTGAGCCACTTGCCTTGGTGTAGGAGTTGCCCTGCTTTGACAACCTGATAAATATGGATCCTCTGCTGGCGAATGATTTTTCATCTGCAGTTGGAGCATGCAACGAGTCTGCCTGGGTAGCCGTAACGGATAGTGCAACATCCATGGGACCCAATGGTTGAAATCCCAACCCCACTTGAAAGGGGTTGTGGTCGGTTGAGCTATGTATGGATCTGTTGTATCTATGTTGAACATAGGGAAGACTCTCATCCCATGTGTGAAGGTGCTTGGAATTGTACATGTGCAGGATGTGCACGATCATCTGGTTGACGACCTTGGTTTGGCCATCCGTCTGGGAGTGGAAGGCAGTGGACTTTGTGAGCTTGGTGTCCAGCAGTGACCAGAGGCTTGACTAGAATGTGTTGAGGAACCGGTTGTCCTGATCTGAGATAATGGTTTGTGGGATCCCAAAGTGTACCCACACTCATTCAAAGAAAATCTTGGCAGTGTCCTTCGTCGTGATGCTCTTCTTGCAGACGGTCAAAATCACCATCTTGGAAAAATGATCAAGAACACCAAAAATACATTCATTTCCCCGCCTGGTGGAAGGGAGGCCCGACATGTAAGCCATTGAGATGGATTCCCAGGGCATGTCAGGAGTAGGTAGAGGAGTGTACAATCCTTGTTTCTTGATGGTCGGTTTGGAAATAGCACAAGTAGTGCAGGATTGGATATACTTGTTGATATCTTATCAAAGTTTTGGCCAGTAGAAATTTCGTTGCAACACTGCCACTATCTTTTCCATGTCGAAGTGTCCTGCCACCCGACTGTAGTGGGATTCCCAAATCAGCTTTGCTCACTCACTTGATGGAACGTAGAGATGGCCCAGATGGCACAACATCTCGTCCTAAATATGGAAATTATTGACAGTTGTGTTGGCGCCCAATATCTGATAGGTGTTGGTGAAGTCGGGATCTATCTCATAGAGGTGGGGCCACCCGGAGGTCTCGTGGTCGCAAGAGTATAGCACTGTGGTGAGTGTCGCGACTGGAGGCCAGCTGAGGCAATCAGCAACTCACTTGGTAGTTCATGTTTTATACTTGATGTTGAGGTGGAATTGTTGCAAATATGTGGACCACTTATGATGGCGGTCATTCTGCAATTTTCCTTGTGTTTGCATGAACTGCAGTGGCTTATGATCAGTGTGGATGATTGTCTCCTTCCCGAGAATGTAATTCCTTCACTAGCAACATGATTTCACAATGGAGTACATTTCTTTGTCGTATGTAGGAAACTTACGGATGGCATCTGATAGTGTTTCTCTATGATAGGCCACGAGGTGGTCGTGTTGAGTGGGGACTGTGCCCACCGCATAGTCTGAAGCATTTGTCTTGATCTCAAAGGGATGTTGCAGGTCAGGTAATGAGAGAATTGGTGTTGAACACAAGCGTTTCTTTAGATCATCGTGTTATCACATACAATGTGTAGAGGTCAAAATATTTTTACTTTTGAGTCATAGGGTCTTTTAATTTTAGGATTTGGGTTATATCTCATGTCATAACTCATGTTTGATTGTTTTTTCCATGAGCATAATGTTGTTTTTTAGTCTTTGTAAGAGCCTTGGTGTCATGGTATTGTTTATCATCATGAAGGTAATAAGGGTCGGCATGGGTCACACCCCTGGTCTTAAAATCATCATGATCATATGTCTTGTCGCAAAGGTATGTACAAAAGTCCCATTATGTCATTTTCAACCATTTGAAGGTCAAGTTGGATGTCATATCTACTTGTTGCATACTCATCTAAAATTTCCCAGTGCATCAAGAAGTACTTCATGCACTAAGTTCTCATCATTGTACTTTGAAAATGTGTGGGGAAATATCTCATTGTTTTCAGCACATTCAATTCATTATGATTTTCAAGATTGTTTCAAGGAAAAACTTTAATATTCTGAATGAAGCACACTACCAAAGTTTGAAAGTTGGCACTGCGAATTGGTTGTTGTAGATAAAAGGATTAGACAGCAACCCAAGTTCCAAACACACCAGGTACTCCATTGGTGATTACATGTTGTTTAAGGGTTGATTGAAACTACAAGTTGTTGTATTATGTCATTCTAACTATGCGTTGCAAACTGTTTATATACTTTATGCACTGCCAACTCTCTGCACTAATAATTCACAGTTTTGGTATCCTACACCCTGGCCTTTTTCAATATTCATATACCAAAGCAACATCTTACATTTTCCCCTTGCAAACGTAAACATTACCCATTGCCAACTTTGCGTTGCTAACTGTCCATTTTAACTCTACGCTACAAATTGTGTGCTCCAGACTGGCGATGCGAACCCTGTGCCTTTTGATAAATCAAACACTTTTCAAATTGAGATTCATCTAAGGCTGAGGGTTTAACCAGTCAATTATATGTTTCCCCTCAGACATGGAAAGTCTTGACAGTCTTTCATAAAAATCTAGTTCATATTGCACTAAAGACTAGCTTTGCGAACTCAACCATTGCCGCTACAAACCCTCTGTTATACATAGAGTTGTTTCATTCTACTTGTCTACAGTTTCATTTAGATTGAATTGTTGATCATATTTATCACTTCCTACTTGCAGATTTCTTAAATTCACATTATTGTTGTGTATAATCTTTTTAGTCAGGTAAACCCTAAGTGTGCTAGCTCTGTAAACAAACCCTAAAATTTATTGTTTTATTCTACATTTCTCATAGAAACTATCATAAGAGGTTACAGGAGGTTTTCAAAACAGTGATTATAGACAGTCAACAAGGCAAGAAGATCCACAAAGGGTGAGAGATTGTGAGAGTTGAACCACATGACATGCAACTCATCAATTCTAAACCATTTTTCAAAGAAGCTTTCCAGAGGGTGGGTTGCCTCAATAGTTGTTAGAAAATACAAAGAGTACATCCTGAAGTAGCTAAGCAGTTTGCACTCAATTTCAGTGGGACAAATACTAAGGTGGGGATCCTAGAGTTTTAAGTCTCTGAGAAATATATTTATGTAGCCAGAGAGATACCTGATTGTGGTGAGAAGTGGTTTAAAGCCATGTCTTTGAACTCATCTTTCTCCAAGGAATTCCTTAAACTTGAATATCAAGGAGACAACCTATCCAAAGGAGTGCCTAGAAGTCACATGCTGGAACATTTCGACAAGATGCTCAGGGTCATCCAAAGGTACTTCACATGTGAAGGAAGGTTCAATATGGTATATCAATACCATATCAGATTACTACTACACTTCACTCGGAAAGAGTCCATGAACCTTCCCTTTTAACTTTTCAGGAGTATTGGCAAGATGTCAGATAGAGTCTGGGCTAAGTCCAAGTAGGTGGACACCAGTGTTTTTCACTCTGGTTTAATCAAGATGTTAGTACTAGAAGAGTTGAAAAAGACTAGCACTGACTGGGAAACTTTCCTAGCTACACCAGATTTTCAGCTAGATATTGCTTCTACACCACAATCTTAAAAAAAAACTCCTACCCATGTTGAGAAGACTATGCATTCAGATTCAGGCAAGAAGAGGAAGATGACTAGGAGTGATAAATATTTTCAGGCTACTGATAAAGAAGTTGAAGGTGGTCCCTCACAACCTCCCCACAGGGAAATTTCACATGTGACAGAACCTACACCTATGGAAATACCATCAAGCAAAGCAAGGAGTTTGAAAGGCAAAAAACTTGTCTTGTCCCCATCGGTTGCTGCAGAAACAGTCAAATAAGAAGACCTTTTACTAGATTAGCATCTAAACAGCATGTTCCTATGGAATTTGGTACAGTAGAAACTTCAGATCAACCAAATGGAGAAAGTTCAGTTTTCCAAGCATCTCATGGAGGTTATTGATATCATCACTCCTCATGAAAGTAATCCTACTTTCAAAAGACTCAGGAGGCAAGTTAAGGATGCAAAAACTGAAATTGACAAGTTGAAAAAGGAATATTTGGAGGCCTGAATCAAGCTAAAGGACATGTTAGATCTATATGAGGAGACTATTTATAAAGGAATATTCATGGCTAAGAGGTCTTTACCCCTTCACATGTAACTCAAGAATGTATATAAGCAGAAGAGAGCTTGCCAAGTCGAGCTCGGGAAATTAAAAGCAGAGTTGTAGCCCTTCAAAGAGCAAGTGGAAAAAAGGAATCTAGATATGTTGGCTATGGTGGCTACTAGGAGTACCAGAACCAAAAAATGAATACAAGATAATATTTCAAATTAGCATCATTTTTGTCATGGTTTACTTTTTGCATATAGTTACAACACTAAGTGATGATTTTGGATTTTGATCTAAACATAGCATCCTCATATGTTTCCTCCAAGGTTATTTCATGTTGTAAGGAGTTTGTAGCATTTATGGAAGGCATATCCCACTTTTGGTGCAAATTTTAAAGGTTGGAATCTTTTTTTTAAGTAAAAAGGATTCTACAGGAAAGTTCGCAGCGCGTGGACTCACTGGCGCTGCGAACTAGGTGTTTTAGGACAGTTTGCAACGCAAATGCTGCGAACTTGGAGTAATGAAGATTTTGAAGATAAGAGGGATTGTCGAATGTCAATTTGAACTCATATCAGCATTTAGGGGTTCAGTTGTACATTAGAAGGCCACCTGCCTCAAGGAGTTGCCTGCAGTAAAGCCACATCATCAAGCTATTAAGGGTTGTTCTAAACGTTGCCAACATTTTCCTACAAAATAGCATTATGTTATTTTCTTGTTGTACACCTGGTGCCACGCCTTTCTTAGGCATAGAATCCTATGAGGAAATGAGGTGGCATATTCTAAACATGTTTCCTTGGATATTTTGTTATTTAACATAGATTGTAACTTGATAGGAGGTTCGAATGGTTGAGGAGAAAAACTCTTATTTTTAGTCGCATACTGAAACAGAGTTTTCCTAATGCATATACTAAACTCAAGAATCTTAATGGTGAAAAATCAGTCTTTTTCTTACTGTCATTTATGTTTTGTCTCACTTTGGTATTAGTCTATGGTGAAGGATTCATCATGATGCTTGCTTCCTTATTACAGTAAATTATTTATTGTTGGTATTTTATGCAAGTTACTCAAAGTGTTTTTCTCTTTGGATTAAGAAGTTCTTATTCAAATGAGTTTTCTTCCATATGTGTTCCAGAAATACTTGATGTAACCTGATACACATAGTTCACTTTCCTTGCTAAATCTTATATCTTTCATTTATATCTTTTAACACTGATTAGAAGTTATTCAAAGCCTTGTTTGTTGGTGTGTATTTCATGGAAGATTTTGTGATTGACATCATAAACTGAGTTTCACATCCATTTGCCACACATTTTTTAAAACATTATTATTCACATTCTAATGGGTATTAGGCTTACATCTACAGTAGTCTAGGTGTGACTTCTAGTTCTAACATTTTTGGCGTCGTTGTCAGGGAATGGATTGAAGATATTTCCTTGGGTTGTATGACAAAGACACTATGATTTTGTTGGCTTACAGAAATAAGTAAACAGAATGACTACATAGTGCACCTGACATCTCCAAAGTTTAGTTGTGGCTCCCAAGAATAGGCACACGAGATCTAACCCACAGTCACCTCTGGCTACACCTGAACCTGATCCAGAAAAAATCATAAAGAAGGGAAAATCTTTGCAAGGAGCCTCCTCTTCTAAATTTTCAGGTACTTCTAGAGACCTACCTGACTGTGTTTTCCATACACCAGTTGTTGTTTCTCATGTTTCTCATTTACCTATTACTGAAGCTCCTGTAAAGTCAGAACTATGAGATTTTCTTGTAGAATACACAACTTTTTCCCCTGATCTGAATGAAGAAAACTTGGAAAGTTTTGATTTTCTTCCATCTCCTAAAAATGCAAAGTGGTTTAGACTTGAAATTTTGGAAGATTTCCCTTTCTTAGGTTGTCCTTCTCCCCATTCTATCCATGTCTCGGTCACCTTCTATTAAATCTAAATATTCTCCACCTCATACTCCTCCTTCTTCAAAACCACATGTTATACAGATTGCATTTTTACCTGTTAAGTCACCTTCTACTTATCCTAAAAGTCAGAGTCCTCCTTTTCCAAATCAAATGGCAGGGATTAATCCTCCTCATAACAGAATGGATGCCATTGTGGTTGCTAGGTATGCACCATTAGTGATTCCTCAACCCATGAATGTTCTTCCAATAGGAGATTACCTTAAGTACGTGCCTAAATTTACAGGAGAGGAAGATATCACTATAGAAGAACACATTGTTGCATTTTACAGATATGCAGATAATTCGAATATTGAAAATGAAGATGTATGGATGAGGGGTTTTGTGCAAAGTCTAGATGGAGAAGCTAGGAAGTGGTTTAGAAGTTTAGCTCCTGGATCAATCATTGGAATTGAAGCCCTGGATGATGCCTTTTTAATACATTGGGGTGACAAAAAATATTTCTTATGTTACATTACAGAATTCAGGGCTCCTAAAAGGAAAGAGGGTGAATCAGTGTCAGATTTTTCAAAACGATTTAACAAGATGTACCATAAAATTCCTACTGAGTTGAAACCTACTGAAACTTCTGCTAAAATAACCTATGCAAGTTCTTTTGACCCAGAATTTTGTCTTTTGTTGAGAGAAAGAAGGTCTACAACATTGGCCCATATGCAAGATGTTGCACTAGAGGTCGAATCAAATATATTGGCAACAGATAAGTTGAGGGGGAAATATGATAGAGATAGAAGAAAACAAAAAGCAGAAGCCCCATCTTTAGATGCTTCGGGAATTAATCACCAAGTTGATGAATTGACTAATTTGGTTAAGTCACTTTCTGCAGAAATGGAAAGATTAAAACTTGAAGGGAGACAAACAAATAGAAACCCTCAAGATTTTGGAAACAGAAATAATTTCAGAAGGCCAAATAATACACCTCAAATTCTACAGAGATATCAGAGAAATAAAGAGGATCAGAAGGTTCAAACTCCTCTACAGAACAATTTGGTTGATGATGAAGAAGGAAATAATGAGGAAGCAGATCAAGAGATTCATTGTTAGGGGATACAGTTGCTTCCCCTCATTTAACCCAAATTGCTTATGAAGAATCTTTAATGTGAAATCAGTGGAATGAGTTAAGTAAAGGAGAAAAAGTCAATGAAACTCAAAACAAATATAATTTGAGGTCAAAACAAAAGGAGGGAAAATCAAGTACATCTACTCATCCTAAAAAGTAAGATATCCCTCCCAAGAGAATGGTTGCACCAAATAAAGAAACAAGATAACAAAAAAATCAACCCAATATCAAGGCTCATGTTCAAGAGCCAAAGGAAATTCAAAAATCCCAATCCTCTTTTAGTTTCGAGAATGAAATCCAGAAAATCAAGATTCTTGTCCCACTCCTAGAGTTGATGAAAAATGAAGATTTTAAGAAATTTATCTCCAAAATGTTGCAACCTGAATCTTTTTCCTTTTTAAAAAAATCAGTTAACTTGCAAGATGAAAAACTTGTAGTTATATTGGGACCATTGGTAGAAGACAAAGATGACTCCTCTCCCCCCTTTTACACTTATTTGAATGTGTATGAAAAAATTTTGCACAATTGTCTTATGGACTTAGGTGCATCCCACAACTTGATTCCTAAAGATGCCATGGATGAATTGGGTCTAGAAATTACTAAAGAATATCATGATTTGTATTCTTTTGACTCAAGGAAAGTAAAATGTCTTGGAGTTATTAAAGATCTAGTTGTCACTCTTTTTCAACTACCTATGAAAAGCATAGTCATGGATATTGTAGTTGCACATGTTCCTCCCAAGTTTGGGATGTTGTTATCTAGATCATGGATCAAGAGGTTAGGAGGGACTTTGAAAATGGCTCTTTCTTATGCTACCATACCAGTCATTGGGGGTGAGCACAGAAGGTTGTATAGAGAAGCACAACTAGCATTTATCATAAGTGATGAAGGCAACCCAATAAACCACCCCATTTATGTTGTTGATACTGATTTAGGATCTATCATTCTTCATCTTACTGGTTTTCCTTTGTCACCATTGGAAATAAAAAATTAGTCACCAACAACATGTGAAACAACTAGACAAGGTGCTCAAACATGGAAAAATTATTTTGATGGTGCATCTTCCAAGGATAGTGATGGTGTTGGAGTAGTGTGCATTTCTCCTTCTCAGGATCATAACCTTGTCCTTTAAACTGGAATTTGAAACCACAAACAACATTGCATAATATGAATCCTTAGTTTTGGGGCTTAGAGTTGCAAAGGACATGAAAATTGAAGAATTGTCAGTTTTTGGAGATGCAGAGTTGATTGTGCATCAAGTCAGAGACATCTATCAAGCAAAGAATCCAAGACTGGAAGCTTATAGGAATGAGGTTTTGGACCTCATTGATAATTTCTTCTTAGCCTTCAACATATATTTTGTTCCCAGAGAGGCTAATACATTGGTTGATTCCTTAGTTGTTTCTGTCGGTAATTTTAAAATCACACTACCTCCAAAGCATAAGTATGATGTTGAGGTGAAATATAGACCCGGTATACCTGATAATGTCAAGCAATGGAAGGTTTTTGAAGATGATCAAGAACTAAAGAGGTTTTTGGAAACAACTGATGAATTTATTCTCTTCATATTGACCAAGATTTAGATGATGATAAAAATTTGCATGTTGATAAATTTCTGAACAAGATTGCAGATCCCAAAATTGTTGAGTTTCCTAGAAATCACATTTCTAAAGGATTGGTTCCCTTGGAGAGACTGTTTGATAACAATGATGTTGTTGTGAAAGTGAGTGATTCTAATGAAAACACAGATCTGACATAATGTAATCTAGGAACTGAAGAGGAACCCAAATATGTTAAATTGTCCAGTAGTTTGTCAAAAAAACAAAGGGATGAATATATCAAACTATTGAAAGAATTTTCTAATGTTTTTACATGGAAGTATGAAGACTTGGAAAATTATGATACTAGCATCATTGAGCATATTATACCTTTGAAATATGACACTAAACCTTTCAGACAGAAACTTAGGCAAATCAACCCTATGTTATTTCCGATTATGAAAAAGAGGTCAAAAAATTGCTTAATGCCCAGATCATTATACCTCTGAGGTATTCTGATTGGATAGCTAATTTGGTCTCTGTCAGAAAGAAGAATGGTGAGATCATGATCCAGGTGGATATCAGGGGCCACCCACCTTTTCCAAATGGCTCAAAACAGTTTTCTGGCCATTTTGACAATTTACTATTTTTAGCAGGTTTTCACTTCTGGGGCCATTTTAAGGGCCTAAATGACTCATTGATAATTTCTTCTTAGCCTTCAACATATCTTTTGTTCCCAGAGAGGCTAATACATTGGCTGATTCCTTCGTTGTTTCTGCCAGTAATTTTAAAATCCCACTACCTCCAAAGCCTAAGTATGATGTTGAAGTGAAATATAGACCCGCTATACCTGATAATGTCAAGCATTAGAAGGATTTTGAATATGATCAAGAACTAAAGAGGTTTTTGGAAACAATAGATGATTTTTTTGCTCTTCATATTGACCAAGATTCAAATGATGATAAAAATCTGCATGTTGATAAATTTCTAAACAAGATTGCAGACCACAAAATTGTTCAGTTTCCTAGAAATCACATTCCTAAAGGATAGGTTCCCTTGGAGAGACTATTTGATAACAATGATGTGGTTGTGAAAGTGAGTGGTTCTAATGAAAATGTAGATATGACATAATGTAATCTAGGTACTGGGGAGAGACCTAAATATGTTAAATTGTCCCGTAGTTTGTTAGAAAATCAAAGGGATGAATATATCAAACTGTTGAAAGAATTTGCTTATGTTTTTGCATGGAAGTATGAAGACTTGGAAACTTATGATACTAGCATATTTGAGCATAAAATACCTTTGAAAGCTAACACCAAACCTTTCAGACATAAACTGCTTGATGCCCAGATCATTATACCATTGAGGTACTCTAATTGGATTGCTAATTTGGTCCTTGTTAGAAAGAAGAATGGTGAAATTAGGTTTTGTGTTGAATTAGAAACTTAAATAGGTGTTCCAGAAAAGAAAACTACCCCTTACAAAAAATGGAGCATATCTTGCAAAGGGTGATAGGCTCAGTAAGGATTTCAATGATTGATGGGTTTTTGGGCTACAATCAGATTTTTGTGTTACTAGAGGATAGAGAAAAGACATCATTTACTACTCCTTGGGGTACATTCATGTATGCCAATATGCCCTTCGGTCTCATGAATGTAGGGAAAACTTTCCAATAAATGCAATGGACATTGCATTTATTGGAGAGAAAGACAAGTTTGTGGTTATCTACTTGGATGGTGTCACGGTTTTTTCCAAGTCTGATCAAGAGCATCACCAGCATTTAAAGAAGGTATTTCTGAAGTGCAGAAAGTATGGGTTGTCCCTTAATCCCAAGAAGTCCCTTTTTTCCTTGAACGAAGGTAATCTATTAGGACATATTGTCTCATATGAAGGAATAAAAATTGATCCAAATAGAGTAGAGGCTATCAAAACTCTTTCTCTCCCAAGGTCCAAGAAAGAAATTAAGTCCTTCTTAGGTAAGATAAAAATGTTGAGGAGATTTATATCTAACTTTGTTGAGTTAGTAAAATTCATCACTGCCATGCTGAGAAAAGGGAATGAAGTAAAATGGACACCAGAAGCTAGGAGTTATTTTGAGCAAATAAAACAACCACTGGTTGATGCTCCTGTTTTGATAAGCCTTGACCACTCAAAGGAATTTTTTATTTTTTCCTTTGCCTCAAATGATACATTAGTTGTTGTCCTTCTTCAGAAGAATTTAGATGGAATGGAGCAGCCTATATCTTTTTTCAGTAGGGCCTTGAGAGATGTTGAAGTCAGATATGACATCATGGAGAAACAAGCTTGTATTTTAGTCAAAGATCTAAAAACTTTCAGGGTATATGTTCTTCACTCAAAAATTATTCCTTATGTTCCTTCAAGCTCTGTGAAAGAAATTATGATCCAGCCTGATATAGATGGGAAAAGAAGTAAGTGGATTGCTAATATTTTGGAATTTGATCTTGAGGTGAAACCCACCAAGTTTGGTGAAGGGTCAAGGTTTAGCTAGATTGTTGGTTGAATCCAATTGTAAGTCACTGGGAGTAAATCTCATGAGTATTGACTATATAAATCAACAATATGATATTCCTAGCAGCGGCTTGCAAATCAACTCAAAATTGGTAGAATGCGGTTGGTACAAGGACCTCATCTATCTCTTGCAAAATTTGCATCCTCCTGCTAGACTTGAGAAGACCAAAGTAAGGGCTCTAAAGATTAAAGCAGTCAAGTATTGTATTTTTTATCAAATTCTATATTGGAAAAATCCTTTAGGGGTTCTTTTAAGATGTTTAGATCCAGAGGAGGCAAAACAAACTACGATTGAATTGCATGGGAGTCTATGTGAAGGTCATCACTTCTAGAGGACTACAGCATATAAGATACTTAATTCGAGTACTTTTGGCCTAGATTATTCATTGATGTGTGTGCAAAGATCAGGAATTGTGACAAATGTCATAAGCAAACAACAACTCAAATCTTTGCCTCTGAAACCCATAATGGTATCTGGCCCTTTTCAGTAGTGGGGGCTAGACTTTATTGGAGAAATTCATTCATCCCCAAGTGGCCAATATCGTTGGATTTTGACTACTACTGATTACTTTACCAAGTGGATAGAATCCATTCCCGCCAGAAATGCAACACACAATGTAATTATTAGTTTCTTGGAAGATATTCTATCAAGGTTTGGTTTTCCAAATAAAATTGTTATTGATAATGTTGCAGCTTTTAAGGTTGAGCCCCTGGTGAAGTTTTGTGAAAATTTTGGTATTAAACTTATCCACTCAACTCCATAGTACCCTCGGGGTAATGGCCTGGCATAATCCTCCAAAAAAATCTTAGTGAATATCATCATAAAATTGTTGGAAGATAATAAGAAATCATGGGATTCAAAGTTGAAGTTTTCCCTATGTGCAGACAAAGTAACCACCAAATTTTCAATTGGAACCACACCATTTCAGATGGTTTATGGAACAGATGTTGTTTTCCCTACGGGCAGACAAAGTAACCACCAAAAGGTCAATTGGCACTGCACCATTTCAGATGGTTTATGGAACGGATGTTGTTTTCTCTGATCGGTTAGCGTTACCTATGGAAAAAATTACTCAAGATCAAGAAGGGGAACCAGATGATATGATCAGGAGGATGCATCAAATTGTGGAAGTACAGCAAACCGAGGAGCATCTTTTTGACAAAGCACAGAGTCGTCAATAAAAAATCAAAGAATTTTTTTCACAAGAAAGTGAAGAAGGAAGGCTTTCATCTTGGAGACCAGGTACTCAAGTGGGATGCTCAAAGGCAAGATAAGGGGAAACATGGTAAATTTGAAGCTCGTTGGGTTGGTCCTTTTAAAATTTCTGAAGTGTTGCAAAATAATACTTTTAAGTTGCGGAATTTGGAAGATGTTGAAATTCTTGGTGGCCCAATAAATGGGCATTTTTTAAGAAATACTTTTTCTAAAACCTGGGTGGCTACATTTCACTGTAAATACCAGTCTATTAGTTAGTTTTGTTTTCTTTCAATAATGACTCCATTTTCCAATGGATAAGACACTGGAACGGCATGTTCTTGGAGCCTCACAGGGAGGTCTCCATCCCATGTGGAGCCAAATGTTAGCACATAGGATGTGTAGGGGTCAAAATATTTTTAGATTTTTTGTTTTGAGTCATAGGGTCTTTTAATTTTAGGCTTTGGGTTATATCTGATGTCATAACTCATGTTTAATTGTTTTTTCCATGAGCATAGTCTTGTTTTTTAGTCTTTGTAAGAGCCTTGGTGTCATGGTATTGTTTATCATCATGAAGGTAATAAGGGTCAACATGGGTCACACCCCTGGTCTTAAAATCATCATCATCATATGTCTTGTCTCAAAGGTATGTACAAAAGTCTCATTATGTCATTTTCAACTGTATGAAGGTCAAGTCGGATGTCAGATCTACTTGTTGCAAACTCATCTAAAAGTTCATAGCGCATCAAGAAGTACCTCATGGACTAAGTTCTCATCATTGTACTTTGGAAACATGTGGGGAAATATCTCATTGTTTTAAGCGCATTCAATTCATTGTGATTTTCAGGATTGTTTCAAGGAACAACTCTAATAGATTGAATGAAGTGTGTTGCTAGAGTTTAAAATTTGGAATTGTGAACTGGTTGTTGTATATAAAGGATTGAAAGCTTTCACTTGAGACATCAACTCGAGTTCCAAACACACAAGGTACTCCTTTAGTGATTACATGTTGTTTAAGGGTTGATTGAAACTGCAAGTTGTTGTATTTTGTCCATTCTAACTCTGCGCTGCAAACTGTTTATATACTTTATGTGCTGCCAACTCTCTGCAATACTTATAATTCACAGTTTTGGTATCCTACACCCTGGCCTTTTTCAAGATTTATATACCAAAGTAACATCTTACGTTTTCCCCTTGCAAACAAAAACATTACCCACTGCCAACTTTGCGCTACTAACTGTCCATTCTAACTCTGCAATGCAAACTATGCGTTGTAAACTGGCGCTGTGAACCCCCTGTATTTTGATAAATCAAACCCTTGTCAAATTGAGATTCGTCTAAGGCCAAGATTTTAACCAGTCAATTATATGTTTCCCCTCAGACATGGAAAGTATTTCTAGTCTTTCATAAAAATCTAGTTCAGATTGTGTTGCAGACTGGTGTTGCGAACTCAACCATTGGCACTGCAAACCCTCTGTTTTAGATAGAGTTGTTTCATTCAGCTTGTTTGCAGTTTCATTCAGATTGAATTGTTGATCATCTTTATCACTTCCTACTTGCAGCTTGCTTAACTTCACATTATTGTTGTGTATAATATTTTCAGTCAGGTAAACCCTAAGTGTGCCAGCTATGTAAACAAACCCTAAAATTTTATGTTTTATTCTACATTTCTCATAGCAACTATCATAAGAGGTTACAAGAGGTTTTCAAAACAGTAATTATGGACAGACAATAAGGCTAGAAGATCCACAAAGGGGGAGATATTGTGAGAGTTGAACCACATGACATGCAGCTCATCAATTCTGAACCATTTTTCAAGGAAGCTTTCCAGAGGGTGGTTTGCCTCAGTTTTGTCAGAAAATGCAAAGAGGACATCCTGAAGTAGCCAAACATTTTGCACTCAATTTCAGTGGGACAAAGACCAAGGTGGGGATGTTGGAGTTTGAATTCTCTAAGCAATCTTTTTATGTAGCCACATAGATACATGATTGTGGTGATAAGTGGTTTAAAGCCATGTCTTTGAACTGTTCTTTCTCCAAGGAATTATTTAAACCTGAATATCAAGGATACAACCTATACAAAGGAGTGCCTAGAAGTCACATGCTGGAATATTTCGACAAGATGCTCAGGGTCATCCAAAGGTACTTCACCTGTAAAGGAAGGTTCAATATGGTATATCAATACCATGTAAGATTACTACTACACTTCACTGGGAAAGAGTCCATGAAACTTCACCTATGGCAGAACCTACACCTATGGAAATACCATCAAGCAAAGCAAGGATTTTGAAAGGCAAAAAACTTGTCTTTCACCCATCGATTGTTACAGAAATAGTCAAATTTAGAAGACCTTTTAGTAGATTAGCAGTTAAACAACATGTTCCTATAGAAGATGGTACAGCAAAAACTTCAACTCAGTAAAAGGACAAGGTTAAGTTTTCCAAGCAGCCCATGGAGGTTATTTATATAAGCACTCCTCCTCATGAAAGTAATCATACTTTCAAAAGACTCAAGAAGCAACTTAAGGATGCAAAAACTGAAATTGACAAGTTGGAAAATGAATATTTGGAGGCCTGAATCAAGTTAAAGGACGTGTTAGATCTATATTAGGAAACTATTAATAAATCAAGGTTCATGGCTAAAAGGTATTTACCCCTTCACAGAAAACTCAAGAATGTATATAAGTAGAAGAGAGGTTGTCAAGCCGAGATCGGGAAATTAAAAGTAGAGTTGCAGGCCTTCAAAGAGAAAGTGGCAAAAAGCAATCTAGATATGTTGGCTAAGGTGGCCACTAGAAGGAGTACAAGAACCAAAAAATGAATACAAGATAATATTTCACATCAGCATAATTTTTGTCATGGTTTACTTTTTGCATACAATTACAACACTAAGTGATGATTTTGGATTTTGAGCTAAACTTAACATCCTCATATGTTTCTTCTAAGGTTATTTCTTGTTGTAAGGAGTTTGTAGCATTTCTGGAAGGATTGTCCCACTTTTGGTGCAAATTTTAAAGGTTGGAATATTTTTTGTAAGTAAACAGGCTTCTACAGGAAAGTTCGCAGCGCGTGGACTCACTAACAATGCGAATTGGATGTTTTAGTACAGTTTGCAGCGCAAATGTTGTGAACTTGGATTAATGAAGATTTTGAAGATAAGAGGGATTGTCATGTGTCAAGTTGAACTCGTATCAGCATTTAGGGGTTCAGATGCACATTAGAAGGCCACCTGACTCAAGGAGATGCCTGCAGTAAAGCCACATCATCAAGTTGTTAAGGGTTGTTCTAAATGTTGCCAACATTTTCCTACAAAATAACATTTTGTTATTTTCTTGTTGTACACCTGATGCCACGCCTTTCTTAGGAATAGAATCCTATGAGGAAATGAGGTGGTGGATTCTAAACAGGTTTTCTTGGAGATTTTTTTCTTTAACATAGATTGTAACTTGATAGGAGGTTCGAATGGTTGAGGAGAAAAACTCTTATTTTTAGTCTCATATTGTAACAGAGTTTTCCTAGTGCATGTACCAAACTCAAGAATCTTTAATGGTGAAAAATCAGTCTTTTCCTATTGTCATTTATGTTCTGTCTCACTTTGGTATTAGACTCTGGTGAAGGATTCATTGTGATGTTTTCTTCCTTATTACAATAAATGATTTATTGTTGGTATTTTATGCAAGTTAATCAAAGTGTTTTTCTCTTTGGATTAAGAAGTTCTTATTCAAATGAGTTTTCTTCCATATGTGTTCGAGAAATATCTGATGTAAGCTGATACACATAGTTCACTTTCCTTGCTAAGTCTTATATCTTTCATTTATATCTTTTAACATTGTTTAGAAGCTATTTAAAGCCTTGCTTGTTGGTGCATATTTCATGGAATATTTTGTGATTGACATCATAAATTGAGTTTCAAATCCATTTGCCACACCTTTTTTAAAACATTATTATTCACATTCTGATGGGTATTAGGCTTACATCTATAGCAGTCTAGGTGTTACTTCTAGTGCTGACACATTGAACGCTTTATGTTGGGACAAACCCCAAAAAAAAATTTCCCTACCACCACCTCTGGTTATTTGACACAAACCTGCGATAGAAATTGGCAAGGCCTAAGAAGCTCTGAAGCTTAGTGAGCGTGGTTGGGGATGGCCAGTCACAGATGAATTGGATCTTGGCTAGATCAAAATGCACACCATGTGCATCAACAATGTAGCCTAGGTACTGGACCATGTCCATGTCGAAGGAGCATTTTTCCAAGTTGGCATATAGCTTGTGTTGTCATTGAGTATGCAAAACCCGTTGAATATCTAGCAAGTATTATGCCCAATTCTTGTTGTAGATGAGGATGTCATCTAGATACACCACCACAAAAGAATTACTGAAAGGTTGCAGGATATCATCCATCAACCTCATGAAAGTTGTTGGGGCATTCATCAAACCAAAGGGCATGACCAACCATTCAAAAAGACCTTCTTTTGACTAAAAGGTAGTTTTCCATACATATGTTTGTTCTATTGGGACCTGATGGTAGCCAGAATTCAGATCAATCTTACTGAAGTATTCGGCCCCCTTGAGTTGATCAAGGAGATCATCGATTCAAGGAATTAGGTATTGATTCCTAATTGTGATTTTATTTAGGGATCGATAATCAATGCAGAGCCACCAGGTCTCATCTTTCTTCTACACCAACACGATTAGGCTTCCACAAGGCTATGAGATGGGTCAGATGTGTCCCTTGTGGAGCAGTTATTGGAGGGGTTACCAGACCCAAACTGTCATGTATTTTGTTTAAGCTTCTGCTCAATTTTGACGGCATATTGATAGGTCGCGCCCAAGGACAATATGTCCAAAAACTCCATTTATGTCTAGATGTATATATGCAGACCATCGCGGTACTTGAGCACCAGATGTTGCTCAAAATATTTGATATACAGCTTGGTGTGCAAGGTATGGAAGACATTGGTGAACTCTGGGACTGTTTGGTCTCTTTCATGCCGTAGTGTGGTCCATCTTGTATACAAGTAGTCATAACTTCCAATAGGGTAATATTGTTCCTTAATAGCATCCCTGAAGGAATCCTAAGTGGGTGCAACTGTAAATAATGTGGATCCTTCTGTTTCATTTTTCTCACATAAATAATCCCACCAATATTTGACATAGGGGACGGCCTTGAGGAGCGCAAATATAATATTTTCTCTATCGAAAAAGTTGTGAACAGAAAAATACCCTTCTATAAGGTTTAACCATTTATCTACGGCATCTGCATCTATTTGACCTTCAAATATAGGAATATCAAAATTGATCTGTACCTTTAAGGGGGTGGCGCTTCCGCTTGAGGTGGATGCATCGTTTGTTGGCAGTCATCGAAGGATTTGTGTGAAGTTGTCCATCATCTCGTTCCTATGTCACTCATGGGATTCCTCAAGAAACATTTTGAAAGGATCTCATGCCTTGTCATCTTTCTTTTCGCCCTCCATGGGCGGTTTCTTAGGAGTGTGAGAGCAGTTGTCCTCAAGACCCAACTCTCTATACCTTCACCACGTCGGGGACATGCATTGAAAAATGACAATGAGAAGACCGCTTTGATACCACTGATCCGGATTTATGAGCGAAATGAAATGAAACCACATATTTATAATGTTAACACATAGATACAGTAAAACTCGACTTCTATTAAATAAGAAATATGTTGAAAACTGTAAAATGCATACTAAAAACAAGCTTTCTAGAATGGTGGGAGCTTATCTCTGAGAAGAGATGTGACAGATATGCTCATTCACAAGAATATGAGTACAATGAGGCTCTAAAGGCCTTTTTACAATAAATATGAATGTCAAAACCCCAAACATCCAAAAACCTAACCCTAGGAGATAAATATGGGCCCCGTTGGGGTAAGTTAGTACATTAACTTCCTGAGGTTATAACTTTTGCATACGATCTCCTTTTAGGGTGCAGGGTAGCTCATTGGAAAGGTATTGATGAGTAGATTCATTTAGTGGGATCAATTAGACCCTTTAGCTATTTTTAAGGTGCTCAAACGTGAAAAAGCGTCATTTAGGTGCTCAAACTAGCCCCATAAGTTAAAAACTGCTAAAAATTGTAAATTGCCAGAAAACTATTTTGAGCCAGTTGGAAAAGGTGGGTGGCCACCGATATCCACCTTGATCATAAGAAGACCTAATAGAAGCTTTCGCTTCTAGAATTATTTTCCTCTAGATTGTTCTTTTGGATGGATAGATTTAGTATAAAAAGGAGTAGAGGGTATGAGAAGTTTTGCCTTGAGAATAATTGTAATAAAGCGCTACTATGTTGGAAATTGCCCCCTCGAGGAGGTAAGTGAACATTATTTCCTATCAATAAAGGTATTATTTGGTGTTGTGATTTCATCTATTGTGTTGTTCCGCTATTATTCTCTGCAATATTTATGTTTCATGTTATTATAATAGATCATGTACCTTACAAGTGGTATCAGAGAACTTTCTTTGGCAGACAATTGTGGGTTATTTTTTTTCGAGGTAGAGACATATTTCGACATCTTAAAGCTACAGAGATATGTCATTATGCACATAAACCTGTGGTCGAGGAGTAATACACGCAAGAAATACAAGTGGTACTTAAGCACACATCTATTGGCCACCCTTGTAACTCATGTTGGTACCTTTGAGTGGTAGCACATCAGACAACACATGTATATGGATCGGCCTAGATCTCTTGAAGCCCTCCATAGATAAACAGATCAGCCACTTGATTGTTATAGTGCCACTGAGAACATCACTCATGAATATACTCTGTAATACCTGGGTAGTCGGGTAGTATGGCTAGGGGCACAGTCTAGCCTCCTTAGTTAGTGCCCATGGATATTGGGTCGAGTGCTATTGTTGGACCCTGTACATATATCAAAGAGATATAGCACAGGAAAAACCCTTATCTGTAGACACCCTACATACCCTAACCCTTGGGACAGAAACAGAAACAGAATAGACAAGATCTATTGTTGTGCAATTGTGCCTCATGCATTCGGGTTGCGGCGAAATTACTACACATTTCTTCCTGTTAAGAATTTGGGCATTTCAACATTGCAGTATTCTTCAGATCGGAGTATAACTCCATAGGAGTAAAAAAGAAAATATGGATTCTGTTGGCACCATTATTTGAGCCATATCACATTGCATTCTTCTCTTTTCCCTTATCCCAGTCATACCTATCATTTTTCAGCAAAAAACAAATCTCGTTTACCTGACCCCCTTTTGACACCCTTATTTGGGCCTTACCCCATTGGATTCGCCTCATTTCCCTAATCGTCGTGATACCCTTCACCCATAACCCATTTTCTATGTGGTTCCACCCATCCCTTTTTGTTTTCCCTCTTCATCATGGCGCACACCCATAGCCAAGATTTGGAAACGCGCTTCAATTCCTTGTCCTCTACTTTCACAGAGACCCAACAAGAAGTGAGGCATCTCAGTGCCAATGTTGTCACCATCAATAAAAACATGCATTCCTCCATAGACGCAAAAACTGAAACCATCAAACAGAACCTCGCTACCCAGATTGCATCCTTCACTAACACGGTCTGCACCAAGTTGAATATCCCTGCAGATCTTCCCTCCTCTGGCCCACATTTGCACTCCAAGGGTGAAACTTCCTCTAATTCCCAAACTTTTCAGCCCCATCACTTTCGGCGTGACCTGCACCTTCCGCGTTTGGATGTGAACAAATTTGATGGCTCGGATCCCACTGGTTGGGTAACTCAAATGGAACATTATTTCTCTTTGTATGGCATTACATATAAGTTAGCCAAGCTTCGGTATGGTGTTCTACATCTAGATCAAGATTGTTGGCAATGGCGGAAATGGAGAAAAAATGTTTGCCAAGGGCATCTGGCTTGGAAACAATTTGTGGAAGATATTTATGAATGTTTTGACACTGACACTAACCATTTAGGTTGTTTGACAAAGTTGAAACCATATGGCATAGTGGAAGACTTTATAGTTGCTTTTAAGTGATTGGATTTTCGTACAGAGGGCATGTCTAAGGTTTTTTTTCAAGAATGTTTTATCAGTGGCCTCAAGGATGAGATTCATGCCCATGTCCTCATGGCTCGGCCTCGGATTTGGGTGGAAGCTACTAAAAGAGATAAGGAATCACAACAGATTATCTCTTCTCAAACCAGAAAACCCTCCTGTATTCCTCGCCCTAAACCCGTCACTCCCACTCCTTCCACTCCACTAAAGATCCTGAAATTGACTAGGGCAGAAATGGTTGAATGCCAACTCAAAGGCCTTTGTTATAATTGTGATGAAAAATATTTTCTCGGGCACAAGTGTAAGGAACAAAATCTTTTTATGGACATCTCCGAGGATGTTTCAAAAGAAGATGTTGAGGCCCCCCATGTGGTCGAGTCACCTGAACCCACTGACATGACCCCACCCTCCGACCCTCTCGAAGTTGAACCGGTCATTTCCCCGAATGCTCTCACTAGATTCTATACTCCCCAGACCCTCAAGCTAATTGGTTACATTAAGCATCGAAAGGTCATCATCCTTGTTGACAATGGAAGCACCCATAATTTTATTCATCGCTGCATTTCCCAAGAAACTAATTGCTATATCCGTGCAGTCAATAATTTTCAAACCATGATTGTCAATGGTGGGTCCATGAAATGTGGGGGGCATTGTGAAAATGTGTGTCTCCAAATTGTTTAGTACCATGTGAAATCTCATATGTTTGCTATCGACATGGGCGGTTGTGACATTGTGTTGGGTGTCGAATGGATAAGGACTTTGGGTCCCATTCTCATGGATTTTAAGGAATTAACCACACAATTCAACCAAGAGGGACAACAATATAATTTCCAAGGCATCATTGTCGGTTCCTCGGAGATCATTTGTTCCCATTGCATGGAAAATCTCCTCAAGAAAGGTCATTCTGGCATTATTTCACAACTCCATGCCATTCACACCACTACAACACCCTCTATGTCGTAGGACCTCCAATCCATCCTCTCTAAACATCAAGCTATTTTTTCCACTACCCGGGGACTTCCTCCTTCCCTTGGTCTTAATTATCATTCCATTTCCCTTGTCCCCGACAACCTTCCTCCCAATGTTCATCCCTATCGTCATCCCTTTTCCCAGAAAAATGAAAATGAGAAAATTGTTCAAGAATTTCTCACCGCATGTGTTATCTGTCCTAGTACGAGCCCCTACTCTTCTCCTGTGGTCATGGTCCTTAAGAAAGAAGGCTCTTGGCGCATGTGTCCTGACTTCCACGCCCTCAACAAACTCACCATCATAGACAAAATTCTCATTCATGTCATTGATGACCTCTTGGATGAGTTGAGTGGTGCCCAGTTCTTTACTAAACTTGATCTTTGTTCTGGCCACCACTAGATATGTATGAACGAGGCAAACATTCCTAAGACTACATTTCGAACTCATGAGGGTTGCTGTGAGTTTTTGGCCATGCCCTTTGTCTTATGTAATGCTCCCTCCACTTTCCAAAGCCTCATGAATCATGTCTTTCGTCTTTTTCTCCGTCATTTTGTCTTAGTTTTCTTTATCAATATCCTCATCTATAGTAAAACCTAGATATCCCATCTTGCTCATGTGGATCGAGTTCTACATCTACTCTCTCAGCACCAACTTTTCCTCAAACAATATAAATGTGCTTTTGGAGCCTTGGAAGTCGAGTACTTGGGTCATATTGTTGGCAAGGGAGGTGTCACGGTGGATCCTAAGAATATTGAAGCTATGCAATATTGGCCTTGCCCAAAGACTCTCAAAATCTTGCGTGGATTTCTGGGTTTAACAAGATATTATCACAACTTTCTTAAGAATTATGGAAAGATTGTGGCATCTTTCATTGCCCTCCTTAAAAAGAATTCTTTCACTTGGAATCTCACAAATGATCATTCCTTTCAAGCCTTGAAGGAGGCCATGTGAACCACTCCAATCCTGGCCCTTCTTGATTTCACAAAGACCTTTGTTCTGTTTTTTTATGCTTCCAGGAGAGGAATTGGAGAATTCCTTATGCAAGATGATCGACCTTTGGCCTTTACTAGCAAACAATTGTCAGAGCGACATTTGGGCCAATCAATCTATGAAAAGGAAATGTTGGCTATTATGCATGTAGTGGATCTTTGGTTCCCTTATCTATTGGGGTAGTGCTTCCAAATTAAGACAGATCATCAAAGCCTCAAGTATTTTCTGGAAAAACGCCCTTCCTCCCCGGAGCAACAAAAATGGGTGACTAAGCTCTTTGGATATGATTTTGAGATCATTTACAAGAAAGGAAAAGACAATGTGGTTTTTTATGCACTTTGAAGGAAATATGAAGATGAAGGGTCCCTTTTTCCCTCTCCTTCATTGTACCAAATTGGCTCCAAGCTGTTCGTCGGGAATGGCTACAAGATCCCAATATTTCACATATGATCCAACAATTGTAGGACAATTCTCTAGTTTCCCTGGCATACTCTTGGCACAATGATGAGCTTCACTATAAAGGTCGTTTGTATTTAAGTAAACAGTCACAACTTAAATCCACGGTACTTTTTGAGCTTCATGCTACACTCACAGTTGGGCACTCTAGGTTTACCAAAACCTATGACCGGGTCAAAGGTTTTTTTTTCTAGGATGGTATGAAATAGAACATTCACAATTTTGTGGCAAAATGCGATGTTTGTCAACGCAACAAGGGAGAAACAGTTAAAGCTCCTGGCACACTACAACCGCTTCCATTTCCACCTGCTATTTGGAGGGATATCTCTATGGATTTTATTGTGGGCTTACCTAAATTGGGCAATAAGTCAATCATCATGGTGGTTGTTTATCTTCTTTCCAAGTATGCTCATTTATGTGCTCTTCAACACCCATTTACCACCTCCAATATGGCTCAACTTTTCATGGATCAGGTCTTCAAGCTTCATGGCATGCCTCATTCTATTGTTTCTTATCAAGATCCCACTTTCACTGACAATTTTTGGCAAGAACTGTTCAGGCTACAGGGTACCAAATTGCATCTCAACACATCTTATCATCCCCAGACTGATGGTCAAACTGAAGTTGTCAACAAGTGTTTGGAAATATATTTGAGGTGTTTTGCATTGGAATGGAAAAATCAGTGGGCTCAATGGTTACCACTGGTTGAATGGTGGTACAACACTTCTTACCATACAGCTACCCGCATGAGTCCTTTTGAAGCAGTATATGGACAAAAGCCACTTTCAATTCTCTCATACTTGTCAAGTGTCTCAAAGGTCCAGGCGGTTGACCAAATGCTTACAATTCGAGAGACTATTCTCCATACCCTCAAAGATAATTTGGTCATATCCCAAAATCGCATGAAGCAACAAGTAGATCAAGGTCTCTCTGAACCTCAATTTGTTGAAGGAGACTAGGTGTTTCTTCGACTGCAACCTTATAAGAAAACTTCACTCAAGGCTGACCATTGTCAAAAACTGACACCCAAATTTTATGGTCCTTATATCATTCTCAAGCATGTGGGACACATGGCCTATCAGTTAGCTTTGGCCAGTCATTCTAAGCTCCATCATGTTTTTCATGTCTTCTGCTTAAAGAATGTGATTGGAACTAAGTGCCAAACTCAAACCAGCCTTCCTAAGTTGGATGAAGAAGGATCCATCTAGTTGCAGACCTAATTAGTTTTGGATCAATGTGAGCGTCATTTGCGTCAGTGCACCATCAAGGAAGTGTTAGTCCAATGGAAAGATACAACTCCAGCAGATGCCACTTTGGAACCAACTACCATTTTGTAGCAATTTTCTCATCTCCAGCCTTGAGGACAAGGTTGTTTTTAAGGAGGAGGACATGTTAGGGACCTAACCTCCCTAACCCCTCACATAGGTAGAATAATATATTTCCATGTAATAAAGGCCAATATTAATCATGCTTAGCAATAAGAAAGAATAAGTCAAATGTAAGAAGACATAATAGAATATTCCACTTCTAGAAGGATATTCCTCTAGATTGTTCTTTTGGATAGATAGATTTAGTGTAAATAGGAGGAGAGGGTATGAGAATTTTTTCCTTCAGAATTATTGTAATAAATCATTGCTCTGTTGTAGGTTTCCCCCTCGAAGAGGCAAATGAACATTGTTTCCTATCAATAAAGGTATTATTTGGTGTTGTGGTTTCATCTATTATGTTGTTCTGTTATTATTCTTTGCAATATTTTTGTTTCAAGCTATTATAATAGATCAGGTACCTTACATTTTAGCACATATGAATCCCACCTAAACCTTCATACTTGACCCATGACTATACCCTCAATCTTTGACTTATGAAGAGGCGACTTAGTATCCCTTCTTAGGATGACCAACAAAGTGAATTTCACATAGATTTAGCAAGTGGTACTTGAGACACATATTGTACATCTCCTTAGGTTTCATTGCCTTGGGAAGTTACCTTGTGAGCTCATTATAACTAGCCTCTTCCATATATTCACTTCAGTTACACCCTGTTAACCCCTGGATTTTCTCACTTCAAAAACTTGAGGGTTAGGAGCCAACATGACTTATTTGGCTAGCATTCGAGTATTTTTCGCAGAGATAACTTTGTGTGAGCTAATGTTGGTTCCCATACGAGTACCAGTATAGGATTGGTTTAGTAATGTTCTTTGCTTCAAAGATAGGAGTTTTCACAGGTCTTCATGGATAAAGAGAGATTTGTATTTTTAGCATATTCCCAACTTTTTAGGAGACAACGATCAGAGGTATGCATGGCAGTTCTGATCACATATTCAGAGTCCTTGCAAGCTCATGATTTCAATGAATCTTTTTTGGACGACATGCAAGCATTTTAATATTTTTAGCAGTTGGAGTTTCAAGCCTCATATGATGATCCTGATCACATATTCGGGTTCCCCACTAAAAATCGAATCCAATAAATATATTTCCATTGACATGCGATGAGATTCTAGTTTTAGCAGTGTTTTTTTTTAGACATACTATATTTGGCAGGGTTATCCTATTGCTCTCAAACATATTTGCACGTTTCCTATTTTTTAGGTCAGCCTGTTATTTTTAGCATGTCTATTTTTAGTAGGGCTATATTTAGTAGGTATGAATGCCATGTAGGGTGACATGTAGCAAGTTCAAAATTTTTACAAGTGGCAGTCTCAAAGGGTGACACATGGTGCATCATTACATGAGGATATGCGGTGCATGCATGAGTAAATCAAAGTGCATGCATGCTTTGATGAGGTGGCATATTAGTATTTTTGGCATGTTAAAGTTTATTAAAGACTCACTCCCCTTATCCAAACGTGTGCATGTTATTCTCTTCATCCACATGCGCACTTCCCTTCCTCTTCATTATTATTATCTCTCCTCGTGTGTTAGATCCCTATACTTAGTGCATTATTCCCTATTTCCTAGCACATTGTCTTAATGTACCTCCATTTTTCCTATTTTTTATCCTCGTGCATGTGTTCCCTTCTCTCTCCCTATTTTCTATACATTCCTCCCTATTATTTAGCACTAGTTCCTAATATCTAGCGCATATCCTCTCATCTTCCCTATTTTGTAGCATTAACGCACCTCTTGTTTCCCTATTTTCTAGCATCCTTCTCTCCATATCCTTATTTCTCATCACACTACCTACTTTAGTGTACCTTCCCCCTTATTTCCTAGCACACTTCTTCTTATTCTCCCCTATTTTCTAGTGCATTCATCAATTAATGTGCCTCCTTATCTTATTTCTCCCTATTTTTTAGCGTGAATTCCCTTATCTCCCTAAATCCATGTGCATTACTCCCTATTATCTAACACCTTATCCCTAAAACCTAGTGCATATCCCTTGCTTGACTTCCTATACTAGCACAACAATCTTTATTCCTTGTGCATTAATTCCCTATTATTTAGGATGCAAATCCCTTTTTTCCACTCATGTGCAAGTCCCTCCTTAGTGATCCTTCAGTTAAAAAAAGTTGGTACTTGAGGTGTCATCTCATCAAGCAATTAACAAAGCATCCAGGCGAGTTGTCACTCTCATCTCATAGTTACACTAGAGCACATCCTCACTATTCATCTAGTGCGCATTGGAGGAGGAGATAATCTTAGCTATACACCCTCTTATTTTTTCCACACGTATGTGCCCTCCTTCTCCTATATATTTGAGGTTTCTCCTCATTGTTCAGGATCGACTTTCTTTAGCAACAGTAGTCTCTCTCTCTCCCATTATAATTTCTTCTTTTTAGCTTCTAGCCTTTATATAAGGAACAATATTCTATTGGTTCTTGTACTTGTGTTTAGTGGTGCAATCAGCCCTTTGGAAAGAGAAAGAATATGTACTTGTGTTTAGTGGTGCAATCAGCCCTTTGGAAAGAGAAAGAATAATGTTTTGGTGTGTTGGTATCAAGTTGTCGGATCTTTTTGGTATTGTGATTGATTTTTAATGCATTGTTAGAAGTTATAGCCTATTATTGTGGTGCTTCATCCTTGTAATAGTGCATCTTTCCCTATCTTTCCATTCATTAAAAACTAAAGTTGTAGGATTTTTTGTCCAAGCAAATTTCAAATTGAGTTACTTACCCTTTGGTATCTTAACCGCTAGCCAAAGGCATTTCTTGTTGTTGTTGTTTTCTAGTTGTATTTGCATATTTCGAGGTTTAGAACAGTAGGAAGGAACTTAGGGACACCCCCCTGAGGTTAGCACACACTAGCCCAAATAGAGAGGATACTTTCCAATGACATATGGGGCATTTTCTCCTACAACTAACCACTGTTTTACCAGTGATTTTATGCCAATTCAGATCTGATTTAGGAGTCAAAAAGTATGCTAACAAATTGGCATCATTGTTGGGGATGCGTCAATCCTCGAATTGCAATGAAAATGGTGAGTTTTTATTCACTTAATATTTTATTTAGACTCACTTGGAGACTCCACAACAAACATGGTTGACTCCACTGGGGAACACAAGAAGATCATCTAAATTCAATCTGACATAAGGTCTAGTTCTAGGCCCAAGTGAAACCTAACATCTTTTACGGGACAAGGATATACTTTCACCAGGAACTCCTCCTAAGTTGGTAATCATATTGAGTATTTTGGTAATTTATTTAAATAAGTTCTATGGTAAGTGTAACTTTGACACCTTCATCTCAAGCTAATCTTATGGCAACAATTGTGCTTGTTTTCATCTCGAATTAATAATATGGTTGGAGCTACCAATATAGTAAGGTTTAGATTCAATGTTTATGACCCAATAAGTTTTGTTGCATTTCTGAATTATCCTCATGACATACCTGCAGGTGAGTATTGCAAACACTACCTTTCTTTCCAGGGAAGTTTGGAGTATCAGTTGAGGATCACTTGGCTGATTTTTTAAAAGAGGTGGATGATTGTGAGGTGGAATATGAGGGTGTGGTGATGAGGATGTTTGTGAAAACTTTTGAGGGGGATGCAAAAATATGGTACAAATCTCTTTACCTTCCTCCATTGATGAATGGGATTCATTCCAAGAGAAGTTCACAGAAATATGGGTGGATAAACAGGATAACTTTTTCTTACTTAAAGCTTTTGATAATCTTAAAAAGAATGAGAATGAGACTGTGACTGAGTTTAATGCCCATTTTTCTAAGGCTTATTATAGAATTCCTATTGCTATAAGGTCAAATGATGCTTTGGTTTTGATGTATTATATTGAGTAATATGATTTAGATTTTGGGTATTTTTCTCAGGAATAAAGATCCCAAAAAACTGGAGGAGACCCAAGTTGATGCTATCAAGTTAGAAATAAATATCCTTGCAACCTATAAGTTTCCTCCGATCAATGTTCCTAACCAACCAAGGAAGGTGACACCATCCAATTATTCTCAACCATTACTTGTTACAAGAGCACAAGAATTCCTTGTTATTGAAGAAGAACCACAACATGCACCTTATCAAGTTCCCGAAGATGAACAAGATGATGATGGCTCAATCTTGGTTGATCAGGAACCAATAGTTGTACCAATTGAGTCATATGCAGATTTCTATGCAGATGAAGATCAAGATTTGATTGCTCAAGTGTGTTCATTGGTTCATTCCAGTGATGATGATAAATTTCAAGAGGAGGAGCCACTTTTGATTCAACTAGAAGACGATACCCCTTAAATTTTTCCTATGATCCGACATTCAGGTTTTGTTCTTGAAGAGGATCCTTTGACTGATTAGTGCTTGGATATCAAGGTTCATCATGAACCAATTCAACTAAGAATGATGGAGGTATTTCAACAGGTAGATTCTAAGAGTTTTGGCTCTCATTCTTTCTGCCCATTATTCTTGAAGTACCATGTTCCAAATTCCAACCAACATCCTTCAACAATTCATTTAGTAGCAAGTACATCAAGGCATCTTTCTGGCTTATGCGATTTCCTTATTGGATGTGTTGGATGATTGACTGTGTTGAACTTTATCGTCTAATTGATCACCTAGTTGCATGGTTACATTGGTCATTCGAGTATGTTGATTGATCACGATATATTTAAGGTGAAATTTTTGGGTTTTGGGGTAGTAGCTTTCTAGTTTCTATTCGTTGATTTTTCATTTTCAGATTTATTTTTCGTTGATTTTTAACTTCGGGACAACAAGTTAACCCTTCTTCTTTAGAAGATTTTTCTTTGAATTCATATGCTTTCAAGAATAAGGTAAAAGTCACTGATTTTTTCCATATTACATCAGCATGCGGTCCTGTCTTGTGATGTCATTACTGCCTCTCATGAGGCTGGTCATAGTTTCTTATTAATTGATTTCCACTTTTAGAAACTCACGGTTAAAGATTTGAATGTCTTACCCTATGTTTGTCAAGTCTTTTTTTCATCTTATTTTTAGAGTAAGCTTGGATGAGGGGTTGTTTCTTCATATTCCAAATCATTGAGTCTATTAGGTAGGGTAGATTTGAAGAGACATAGGGGAGTCTTGAGTCCTCTTATATTTTGTCTCTTCATTGCTTTCCATTGATCCATTTGTTTTGAGTCAGTCATCCCCCTCATCTAGCAGGTAGGGACATGATACCAGTCATATTATATCTTCTTGAGTTATCACTTTGTGACGAGTGAAGCATTTTCATCATTGATTTTCTTTTCAACAAGTCATCCTGCATCAACTCCGACACATTATCTGAGGATGATCCATAGGTGGAATAGCTTGATGGTCATTAGCATCATTGGTGTTCATTTCACATTCGATGAGGTTGATCATTATTGGGCCTTGATCGAATGATTCTCATTAGTGTTTGACTTTAGTACATCTTTCACAGTGACAGGTTATGCTCGTACCTTAAGGTCCATTGGCATTATTGGTGGGTTCCTTTGCACTTGGTAGGTGTTTACATTATTTGCATCTGACTACGTGACTTTCTCCCATGTGTCGGCTTCGACACATTTTCCGCAGAGAGGAATGTACATGGTAGGTGGTAGCAGGTAGTAGATTTGGATGAGATCCCTTTTTAGCTTGTCAGCATGAGGACCATATACTTTTTGACTCCATTTCCCACTGGATAAGCATTTGGGTTACAGGTCACCTTGATAGGTATAGGGGTATATTGGTATGTTTCTCCATATTTCTCATAGAGTATTATTGACAGCTTTAAGACATATAGATTCGCAGGTTTTCAACATACCGCAGGGGGATCTCGTCCCCTTGAGTCACCATTGTTAACCCCTGGATTTTGTCACTTGAAAATCCAGAGGATTAGAAGCCAGCATGACTTATTTGTCTGGAATTCAAATATTTTTCCCAAAGATAAATTTGTCTGAGCCAAGGTTGGTTCCCACATGAGTACATGTACAAGATTGGTTTGGTAATTTTCTTTGCTTCAAAGATTGGAGTTTTCATAGCTCTTCATGGATAGAGAGAGTTGTTTATTTTTAGCATATTCCCTACTTTTTAGGAGACAGAGATCGGAGGTCTGCATGGTAGTTTTGATCACATATTCAGAGTCCTTGCAAGTAGAGAGAGTTGTTTATTTTTAGCATATTCCCTACTTTTTAGGAGACAGAGATCGGAGGTCTGCATGGTAGTTTTGATCACATATTCAGAGTCCTTGCAAGCTCATGATTTCAATGATCCTTTTTCGGATGAAATGTAAGTAGCTTACTATTTTTAGCAATTGGAATTCTAGGCATTAGATGATGATTTTGATCTCATATTTGTGTTCCCCACTGAAAATCGAATCCAATGAGTTTATTTGCATTGGCATGCGACAATAGTTTATTTTTAGGAATGTCTATATTTAGACATATTATGTGATCCAGGTGGACTTAAGTGGCCACCCACCTATTCCACTGGCTCAAAAGATAGTTTCCATCTTGGCAATTTTTCTATGTTTTTTTCAGGTCTTGCACTTCTGGGGTCATTTTGAGACCCTAAACAACATTTTTTCCCCTAGAAACGCATAGTAGATAGCCAAAGGCATGTATTGGGCCATTCGAAATTAATCTGTACTCCTCAACTAGACCTTTTAGATGAGCTATTGGTCTCTCCAAACATAGATCATATGCAAAAGTAATGCCCCCGAAAAGTTGATGTATCAACTAACCACATTGGGGCCTACAAACCTTTTGGTGTTTCATCTTTTGGGGTTAGGGTTTTGGATGTTTAGCAAACCTTTTGGAGTTTCATCTTCTGGGGTTAGGGTTTTGGATGTTTAGGTTTTTCTCATTGATGCTTTATGTTAAAAGGCATTTTGGCCTTATTGTAATTGCTTCTTGTGAATGCACACAAACATCACATATCTTCTCAGAGATAAGCTTCCACCATTCTAGCGAGTTCATTTCACTCTGCATTTTTACAATTCCTACATATTTCATTTATTAATAGAAATTGAGTATTATTATATCTTTGTGTTTCTATCATATTTATGTGTTTTATTTCGTCCTCTCATAAATCTAGATCACTGTATTTGGTAGGGTTCTCCTATTGGTCACAGAGATATTTGGACTTTTCCTATTTTTTAGGTCAAACTGTTATTTTTGGCATGTCTATTTTTAGCAGGTATGAACACCATGAAGGGTGACATGTGGCAAGTTAACAATTATGATAAGTGGAAGTCTTAGAGGGTAACATGTGGTGAATCATTACATGAGGATATGTAGCACAAGCATGAGTAATTCAAGGTGCATGCATGCTTTGATGAGGTGGCATATTGGTATTTTTGGCATGTGAAAGTCTATTAAAGACTCACTCCCCTTATCCACAGTATTTTTGGCATGTGAAAGTCTATTAAAGACTCACTCCCCTTATCCACATGTGTGCATCTTATTCTCATCATCCACATGCACACTCCCCTTCCTCTTCATTATTATTGTCTCTCCTCCAATTCTCTATCCCTATACTTAGCGCATTAGTCCCTATTTTCTAGTGCATTGTATTAATGTGCCTCCCTTTTCCCTATTTTTTAGCCACACGTGTTCCCTTCTCTCTCCCTACTTTATAGCGCTTCCTCCCTATTTTTTATCACTAGTTCCTCATATCTATCACATATACTCTCATCTTTCCTATTTTCTAGCATTAATGCACCTCTCTTTTCCCTATTTTCTAGCATCCTTCGCTCCATCTCCTTATTTATTAGCACACTACCTACTTTATTGTGCCTTCCCCCTATTTCCTAGCACACTTCCCATTATTATCCCATATTTTCTAATGTATCCATCCATTAATGTGCCTCCTTCTCTTATTTCTCCCTATTTCTTAGTGCTAATTCCCTTATCTCCCTAAATCCATGTGCATTACTCCCTATTATCTAACACCTTATCCCTAAAACCTAGCGCATATCACTTTCTTAACTCCATATACTAGCACAATAATCCTTATTCATTGCGCATTAATTCCCTATTATTTAGGCGCAACTCCCTTTTCTCCACCCATGTGCAAGTTCCTCCTCAGTGATACTTCAGTTAAACAAAGCTTGTAGCCTTGTACACGAGGTGTCATCTCATCAGAAAGTTAACAGAGCATACAGGTGAGTTGTCACTCTCATCTGTGGTTACACTAGTTCGCATTGGAGGAGGAGCTAATCTTAGCTATGCGCCCTCCTATTTTTGTCACACATGTCTGCCTCATAGAGCTATATATTGGAGGCTTCTCCTCATTGTTCAGGGTCGACTTTTCCTAGCAGCAGCAGTACTCTCTCTCTCTCTCTCTCTCTCTCTCTCTCTCTCTCTCTCTCTCTCTCTCTCTCTCTCATTATTCTAGCTTCTAGTCTTTGATTAAAGAGCAATACTCTACCAGTTATAACTGGTACTTATGTTTAGTGGTGCAATCATCCCTTTGGCAAGAGCAATCATAAAGATTTGGTGTGCTGGTATCAAGCTGTTGAATCTTGTCAGTATCGTATTTGATTTTTATGCATTGCTTAGTTGTTTTCAGCATATTGTTGTGGTGTTTTCAGCCTTATAATATTGCATCTTTCTCTTCTTTTCTTTCCATTTCAAATACTCTTGCTGCAAGGTTTTTGTCCAACAAAAATTTAAACAGTGTTACTTACCCCTTCAGTGGCTTAATTGCCATCCAAAGACAAACTTTCTTGCTGTTGTTTTTTGTTAACTAATTGCATATTTAAGAGGTATATTGCAGCAAGAAAGACTTTAGGGACCCCCCCTGAGGTTTGCACACATCAGCCCAAACGGAGAGGAGGTTTGCCGGTGACACTTAGGGCATTCTCTCCTATAATTAGCATTCTTTTACCATTGATTTTTACTTGATTGCATATCTGATTTAGGTATTAAAATGTGTGCTAACAAGACTCAATGCAATAAAATGCAAGTAGAGCAGAGTTGGGTTGAAAAAACACTTGTGAAAACACCACAACCTCAAATAAAGTATCAAGCTCACACACAAGAAACCCACGAGGAAGAATGTGCTCTTCCTGAACAATACCACATGTATTACAGTCACCTTGCACATGATCTGCAAAAACTTTGAATGCACCTATTTTCATTACACACAGGATCTGATAGTATAAGATAAAGATAAATATGAAAACGTCCAACAAAACACCAGAAAGGTAGGTCAACGGGACTGATGAAAGAAGTACAATCAACAATAAACACATGCAGGAGTGCCTAGGCCTACTCCAAAGGCATAAAGTAACCTATGCTAACTGAAAAATGAGGAGTGCATGAAAGATCACGATCAACTAATGTTAGAAGGAAGAAATAAAAGGAGCAGAGGTTAGACATAACAGCCAAGCCCTCAATCAATATCAGCATCATAGATGGATGTGCCCTAGTCTATCAAGGATAAAGTTAACTAGAAGTTCTTTTAATTGAGATTTTATTCTATCTTAAAGAGGATGAAAACCTACTTTAAGGGTGTATGTCCACAATTTATTCTATAACAACTATTTTAGATAAATTTACTTGAAGAAATCAGCCAGTACAATACAATTCTTATTAAAACAAGTTCATAGCATGCACTGTTTTCCTTGTCCAGAAAGAAATAGCAAGAAGCATAGAGGTTAATTGTATTGACATTTACATAGTTGGTTACTTTAGAGGCTTTCTAAGTATTAGGGCAAAGCAAGGATAATTTTCTCAGTAGTTCAGTTTTTGGAGATGCAAGCACCTCCAGGTTATTAACATCACATAGTTTTCAATCCTTCCTAGTTTTTTGATCTTCTACATATTAACAAAATTGCAAAGAATATAAGAAATTGTATGTTGGCATAATTGAGAATTACCTGTATTAGTTACAAAATGTAGTAAAAATTCTCATTAAAGGAAAAATGGTAAAATGTTAGACCTCTCCTTGCCCACAAGCATCTTTTATAACGTATTTTCCAATCAAAGTTAAGATGGTTAAAAATGAAAGTATCACTGCATATTTAAAGCCTAATGCACCCTCAGACCATTATATAACGGGACAGAATTAAGACCACCACTACCTTCTCCCACAAACTATGGTATGTCCAAGATAGCATGCCCAACAATATATTACAGAACGTGAGAATGTGACACCACATCAATCCAAATATTTCTAAAGTAACACAGCGCATAAACATATAGGCTACTCATAGGAAATGTGAATGATCCAAAAAATAATACTTTCCCCTGAAAGTAGGGTATAAGATCAAAAAAAAGGACCCAGACAGGTTTCAACTTGCAGAGTAGGTAAATAGTGGGAAATTCATTTATATTCAAGTTATCACATAGATTTAGGTTTCCTATAAAAAGTAAGGTAAGAGGTGAAGTCCAGCCTCCCCTAAGCCTCTGAAATCATTATTTTTCATTTGAGCAAAAGTTTCATATTCTAATATCTAACAGTTATCATAAAGATTGACAATTTTCAAGAAATTCTTCAAGAATTATTAAGAAAACATTTGATATACACAGGCATTTTTCGGATGAACTACCTGAAGAATTAACACAATCCTTTCCTACTGAACATGCTCTCAAAGAAACTGAACCAGAAGGTGTTTCCACTATTGTAATAATGTAGAACCAAATGCAAGTTAACAGTTATTTGACAAACAAATAAATATAAGAATGGTTTAAAGCTCATACTAGGGTGTAGGGGTCACTAGCCATCTGAGTGGAGCTGCGGCGAAACCTGTCCTTGCGAGGAATAATTGTGCCACCTTGCTGAAATGCAGGTATGCTTTCATCTGACACATCCAACTTATAGTGGTTACCTCCAGTATAAACAGCTCCGGTTCTGATGTCATACCAATATTGGGAACCTGGCAAGTAGACTGACACTGAAGTAACTCCCTGAAACACCAGAATATAACAGCCTTTTGTTAGGGAAGGAACTCCAAGTCTCCAACCCAAATAACAAATCTTTCAATTATAATCAACGTCAAACCAGTTTGAAAAAATAATTTGCATTACCTCATTGTAAATACCATGGACCAACAAACTGCCTCCAACCATGAACGCCTCATCATTGGAAAATACTAATTCATCACCTGGGAATTCCATCCACAGCGGACGCATGACTGGAACTCCTCTGACATTAGCCTCTCTAAATAGTGTGTAATAGTATGGGAGCAGTGCATAACGAAGATGGATGGCCTCCCGAATCAACGCAGTGTTTCGTTCCCTGAAAGTAATGATGAGACGTTTTATGATATTCCATATATGTAAACATTGAAACTGGCTCAAAATGACAGCATAACTAGAAATTAGTTTCTGCTCTTTCAGGTCCAATTCTAGGAATTGAACAGTCCCTGAAGTTGCAAATAATCAGCAATAATGTCGTGAATTTCTATCAGTGATTGTTTCTTTCGTTGTTAGTAGAGGTTTGAATTCCATGGTTCATATTAACCACCTTCAGTGATGATCTAATCTATAAAGTCTATAATTCAATTTTGCTTTCTAGACATTAGCTTGGTCTCTAAAAATTATTACCCATTATGTACAGACCTATATTTGCCAACCCCCTATACATACATATATGTCCATATTCTAAACACAGCACATCTAACATCTGGTTTTGTGGCCTCTGACCCAGGAACCAAACGGGGACAATCTAAAACAAGGTTGTTTATTTTAGCACCAGTTAACCCCACAACCGGCAGATTTGAACCCTGAGGCCCTGACCTAGAACAAATCAAAAGTGAGCCAATACCGCAAAACAGGGATGAGCCCATCCTGGGTACACCCAAATATGATGGGATATCTCTGGGGATGCCTTACGGTGTACACAGATATCTTGCAATGTACCATCCCCCAAAACAATTAAAAAAGAAAAACAAGAAACAAAAAAGTGAAAACAAAGGTAAGGTTACAGCCCCACCCAAACCTAATACTTCCCCAGATAGAGTTTACAACTTTACATCACTTTTTTAAAGCCTTTTTCCTATCTCTGGGGATGCCTTTTGGTGTACCCAGATATCTTGCAATGTACCATCCCCCAAAACAAGAAACAAAAAAGTGAAAACAAAGTTAGGGTTAAAGCCCCACCCAAACCTAATACTTCCCCAGATAGAGTTTACAACTTTACATCACTTTTTAAAGCCTTTTTTCCACTCATATTTCCCACATTCCCTCTTCAATTTAATCTCAATGTGGGACAGCTTGGGCTGCATTTTGTCAATAAAGTATAAGTATCAAAGATACTTCCTTATTAGACTGAAGTGTCGAGTATCCACCACCTATAAAGAGGTGGGACACTGTTTTACACGTGTGAGGCGTGCAACCACCTGCCCGACTAACAGCCATGGCAGCTTAACTGATTATCAACGACCCCATTGCAGGAGTGCACTGGCCACTTTTTTGAGGAATCAAACCCTGCAGGGAGCTATAACCATGTCCTGTTTTCACCAACCCGGGTGACTTCTTGTGGCTTTTTCAATACAGTATATTATCAAGTTACTTTTGTTTTGGCTCATAATTGTAATCTTAATGTTTTTTAATTCTTGATTTTAAAATATTGAGTCTTCTTTTTATTTTTGGAGCATTATCTTGAAGGGTGCACGTGAAGACATTCCAGTTGCTATTTTGGGGGTTGACCACTTTGTTTCTTGTGGAGTGCTCCATCTAGTTAGCACTTTACACATTTATCCATGGAGTTGATTGCCTTGGGATTCACACATCTGGATTGGTTGCATGCATCTTGTGGACCACTTGCTATTTTGGGATGGTTGATATGCAGCATTCTCCTAGGAGGATTATTATATTGTTTTCTCACTCATGCATCTTGCAGGGCACACTTAGTGAGCTTTTCTAGATGGACTTTGGAGCACATCCTCCCATGTTGAATATATTTTATTATATTTTGTATGCATGCTTCTTAGAGGATGCTATCTATGTGGACCAATAGCATCTAGACTTGGTTATTAACTTATTATGCCTATTTTTGTTAATACACCCTGTTAGCTTCAGAAGTCACTCCTGGATTGCAGCAGGAGCAGAGCCCAACGCCCATCAGTTTATGTCACGAATAATTTAAGTTGGCATGCACCATCCCAAATGGAGAGGAGACTTGTCAGTGACATCTGGGGCATTTTCTCCTACAATTAGCTCATTTTTTACCGTTGATTTTACTTCATTTCAAATCTGATTTAGGAGTCAAAAAGTTTGCTAACACACCCCTAGTGGAGGTTTGAATTGGAAGACTTGATTACAAAACATAAGCCATTTCTACTTGCATATGCCTAGTGTCCTCTTAATGCATGTTTGGTCAAACTTTCAATAGTTTATTACGATTGATCCTTGAAAGGATTTTGATTGCACATATTCTAAAACCAAATTGAGATAAAGTTATATGCGGTGCAATGTAATCACACGGTTAAAGTAATACTTTAACTATTTCTAGTGGATCATCCAAATTTTAAACGTTCCTCATGAATAAAGGGACCATTGTCGAAATTCATTTATACTCCTATGAAAATACCAATAATAATTCTCAATTCATCTTCTAACAAATTTTTTCGAGTTAGAATACATAACCATAATGAAACTACCATTGTTGACCCTGATTTTCAGTGTGTTTTTCTTAAGAGACTCAATCATCATCCAAGATGTCTAATCCACATGTGCAACCTCTTATACCCCATGAGTCCATTGATCAAACAAAACCACTTGGAAATCAATTATTTGTTGAGGCCTCAACTGGCCCCAAGTCCTCAAACTTGGGGACCTGCTTTAATTTTTTTCATGAGCTTCGTCACTAAGTTTTTACATCTCTTGGCTTGCCTTCCTTTTAATGCTTTGATGTTTTAGAAATCATTAATACATATATGAATCATTGATCAATGATGTTATGGATTGCTTACTCATATTTACATTCTTGAATACATAGTTGTCAATGATTTATGTCAATCGAAACATGAATTTGTTTTGAGCCCAAATTTTGTCTTGTTGCTTCTTGCATAAGAATGATAATGGACAATTTTTATGTGCTTGCTTACTTGATTAGTTATCGATTTATGGATTATGAATTGGAATGGTTTTAACATGTTTCGATATGATGCAAGTGGTATGTTGTGAAGCTTCAATCATAAGGTTGGTAATGGGAATCAAGTCGATCACCATTAAACCAATGACAATTCAACAAAACTAGGAGGCTTTGTGTCGAATTAACAACCACATGAAAGTGAGCAATATTGCACCTTCATGATATGGAGGAAATGATTAAATGACATGTAAATGGGATACAAGTGATGCATTCATGGATATGGAATTGAAATTATGATGTGCTTAAAGAAATAATACCATACACAAGTGGCTTGAGGGTTTGTGTCCAAATATTAATGGTTTTGGTTCTTGAACTTCAATAATAAGCATGATGGGATCAGTATGAGGAAGGACGATGTTGAAGAAAGTCTTGACCATGAGCACATAAATATCATCTTAAACCTTTACTATTGTTCTTTAAATCATTCCTAATCACCGAAGGGATCCCAATTAAGTTTTAAGGAAAGACAAGTGATTTGATGTTGCTTTCCCTCTGAGTGCATTATGTGCGAGAGTTAAACTTTAGCCTCTGAGACTTTCTTGTGCATAGTTTTGTGGTCCTGGCGAATTGAATATGGCAATGCCAAAAGAGGCTAGAATGATGTTTTGGGTTCTATGATCGCAATGCAATGGATGGCGCTTAATCCTAAGGCCCGCAATTACAAAAGTGTAAATTAAAAAAAAATATATTGTCTAATAGGTCATTGGAAGTCGTTGACCCAAAATATGGCCCAACTGATTTAAAATCTTGCAAAAGAGTTGCAAGCCTTTGAGAAAGGATTATTACATCACTTTGCCTAAATTATTTATTAAAGTATATAAGATAGACATGGGTCCCACTAGGAAATGTATTGTCTAATTGAAGGTTTGTAAAATTGTATGTACCATGTTTTTCGAAACAATAAATGTTTGGTTTTTTATGCACATATGGTTTGGATTAAGTGATGGCATGAGTTCAATTGTAATTGGAATATATATTCATTATTCATTTGGGCTCCGTGAGAAATATAGTTGAGGATTGAAAACGTATGGTATATGTCGAAAATGTTATAACAACAAGTAGTTATAGTTCACATTATATGTAACAAGTATGGATTTAAGGTTGATACTTGATGGTGATATGATATAATGGTTACAAGGCATAGTTTTGAAGGCTCGTGACCACATATTCTGGTCCACATATGAGGTTGGCCATACAACATAATATAATATATGGTTTTGAAGACATTATGAGTAGAGGATAATGGTTGTCATTCGGCATTAATGGCGATGTATTGGTATGATTGAATGGCATTACTTCGAAGTGTTTTCACATTCAGCGAAGCCATGTTAGGGTATTGAGGTCGGTTAATGAGTCTACTTGCCATTTTCAGAGGATTGAGAGATTGTTGTGAGTTGGAAAGCCACCTTACTCTCATGCTGAAGTTTTTGTGTGAAATTTTGTTAACAATTCAAGCATTGCAATGGTTTTGGGGAGGAATTTAAGGGGTCGAGCTATCAGAGGGTCACAACGCGCAGCAAAAAAAATCCATTAGCATTTTGATAAAGGTATGTAGATAAGTTGATATTGTAGATGTAGAAAGTAGTAGTGTAGCTACTTGTTCATTGTCAAATATTTAAGTTGATTGCTCTATTTCACCTCCTCTACCCTTTTTCACCTCTATTGTTTATACGTTTTTTTAAATGATGATGAATTTGATATGGGCTATGGCCTCTTTTAAACCCAAAATTTCTTTGTATCTATGTCATATTTTATGGGCGTGGACAACAATGATATGCAAATAATTTGAAGTTTATGAGTTGAATATTGCATGTGTCATTTTTGAATAGGGTTTTTTTCCTATAGCTCGACTATTTGCTCGGTTTAGTCCCTCAACACACCATTAATTCTCACGCCATACTTACCTTGTTAGCACTATGTTTTATTGGTTGCATTTTAAAGAAACATGGCTATGCCCATTTGTGAGAACCATTCGGCCCTTCATGCATGTATTTTAATTCCTCATACTCCACTATTGATTAAAGAAATGCATGCATAACAGAGGTAAATATAATATTCATTCTTGATTCCAAAATACATATTTCTGTCTCAATTTCGACTTTATTTCAAAAAGAGAAGCTATATTTTGGTTGGGTATAAAGTGTCTATTATTATCTCGACATTCTCTCCAGGCTAAATTACCATTCCTACACTTGCATGCAAGAATTTGAGAATCAGAGTAAGTTGTCAAAGTATTGTTTTTAAAAAATTTGAGAAATGCCTCTATCTAAAAGAGCCATGTATAAAAACGTTTCTTTGAAGAACCTACATGCATCACCCATCTCCTTGAACCGACATTAAATTATATTAATGAGAATTCATTGAAATATTATTTTTTTATATTTGCATGCAGTTAATGGTATGTTACGTGTTTTGATGTTTCATATATGAAGAGTGATTATATTTGTATATATTTCTATATGAGCTTCTTTAGTTGAGGTTCATGTGGATCAAGAAGAGGACAAGGAAGAAGACCTAATGTTATATGGCAAGCAGGGATGATACATAAGCATCTCAGTCATCCTGGGGATGACACGGTGAAGGTGATTATGGTACATGACAAAGATTGGTTGTTGTAGGATATGAATGATTGCACTGTGGGGAGTAATAATGTTACTCCAGATCGAACTAATGTTGCAAAGTTGTGGCAGTGCAACAGATGGGGCCTTGTTATAGGAAAGACATGTTTCTACATAATGAGTAGAAGACAAGTGTGTGGAAGGAGAACGTGAAATGTTATAGAGGGAAAGGACACGTTGATGAAGAGTGTATTGTTGGTGAAATCTAAAAGGTCGCATGCGAGTGAAGAGTCATCAAGGAAAGGATAAATCTGAAGCTGGAAAGTGAAAGGGAGTGAGGAGTATGCTCGGAAAATGAAGTGAACAGTTTCTAAAGGAATAAAACATAGCATCGAGGGGCTTGCAGAATCAGAAAGAGGAAAGGTCACACGAGATAGTGAGAGAGAGAAGTGGTTGGTGATGTCATGGCCTTTGGCCTGGCAACCCAATGAAAATTGTAAGCTCGTATCCGGCCATGGAGCCGATGTATTGTATTTTTTGTGAAATGAATAAAAGATAGGGTTTTGAAGATTTACCCTTGTGTGTGTGTATAGATGAAATATTGTATGATGTTATGTTGTTGTCTTGTTGACATAAATGGATGCACTTTCCATTCCATTACTTGAGATATTAAATCCCATTGAGAATAGCCCTATTGTGATATTGTTGTGTAGGTGGCATGAGTCTATGGAAGGTCACATTGAAATTTGTGATATTTTATAGGTGGGTGCGAGTCTAGGAGAAACCATATAGTAGACTTATGGTTCTTTGTAGAAGGGTGATTGAATAGCATGATATGCTATGAGAGGCAAATGTAATTGTGTAGTTGGAGAAATACTATGACTGCAACATTTTAATTATTATTGATTGATATTGTCGAGGATGAGTACTTTGGTTATATGAACACTAAGAGTTTTTGTATGAGTATATAAATATTTTGTATCCCATAGAATTGAGAAGTTTCCATATGATGATATTCCCCAGTTTACAAGCTAACCATTGATTCAGGATTGTGTGGAACAAATAAAGGGTGATGTTGCATTGAATGCAGCATGGAGGGTTGTGAATAGAATTTGTTGTCGAATGCATGATATCGGCATGGGTTTCGTGTTGCAGCAGAAGACGTTTTGCAGTAGAGATGTGTTGTAGCAGAAGATGTGTTGCAGTAGGAGATGTGTTGCAACAGAGGTGTGTTGCAGCAGAGGCATGTTGTAGCAGAGGCACATTGTAGCAGGAGCCATGTTGTAGAAGAAGAGGCATGTTGCAGAAGACCATGTGTGTTGTAGAAGAACAAGCATGTTGCAGAAGAATAGGAGAGTTGTAGTAGAGGGGAATTGCATTAGGAACCATGTTTCAAAAGAACACATGTGTTGCAAAGAGAGAGTGGTTGTGGCAGAAAGGGTGTTACAACAGAAGGCAAGTTGCAACAAGTGACTATGTCGTAGACTGGTTAACATAGATCAGTGTTCTGTAGCATCTATTTATTGGTTCTACAAGGAATCAAATGTGGATATGTGATAATCGATGTACAACCCTAGGGGTTTTGGCAAAGATCGAGTTGACAAATAGGGGAATGTAGCAATGAGGAATAAGAATTATGACAGTTGTAGTGTCAATTATGCACAACTCAAGGAATGTTCAGTTGCATATGTACTATGACGGCAGGGGGTGGATTCCTACTACATCAAGGGAGGAATAAGAGGATAAGGTTTTCAATTCATTTTGATGCAAATTCTAATGAGTTTAATCAGTTGGTGCAAATTGAGCATCTTTTCTTATGTGAGAGACAAGCTTTACCTCAACCTTTTAAACATGTTAATGCCCCTTTGTAGCCTCATCCAAGCATAGCAGACATTGTTTTGCATCCTCAACCTGGTCTTTTCAATGATGAGAGGGAAGAAAATCCAAATAAACATGTCTTTGGAATTGCAAATTAATCCAGTAGTCATAGAAAACAACCTAAGCTAGTCATTGCCCCTATTGTTACTTCTTCCAATTCATTTGCTCAAAACCAACCATGCATTAAGATCAATTATTCTTCACATAAGTTGCTAGCAGATGAAAAAGGAAAGAAACCTCTAGATAATTCCTCTACCACCGAGTCTTCAAATTTTGCTTCAACTCACTCCAAGGCAAACACTAAGGAGTTACAAGGAGATAGTAGGAAGGTGATTTCACATGTGGATATGTTTTCAGAAATATCTCAATATTGATGCTTTTATGTTTATGATCACTTTGATGATATGTGCGTGATTTTGACTTGATTTGACATTTAAAATTTTGACTTAAAAGCTATAATGCTTATGACATTTATGAAGAATCAAGTTTTATATATTAAGTTTTTTTTATATATGGAGGGACAAGGTTTTGGTGTTAATATATCTTGTTGGTTCTTCCTATTTATTATGGTCGTGAGATGTATATGATTTTATATTGGTTGTTTTGAGAAGATTGATAGGAGTGGCAAGAGATATAAAATTGATGGGAGACATAATCTTTTAATAAGTTTAGTGGGACCCCTATCTATCTTGTGTAAAAGTCACAAATGTATTCTCGGGTTACTTTATTCATTTAAGTTATATTGATCCTATTTTGTCTTTCATCTCTCGTAAATATTTATTAAATAAAATACGATTGAAACTAAGTAACTGCTGGAAAAGAGTACAAAAGGAGAAGGGAGATTAGTTAAGAAGGACACTTGGAGAGATGTATTTCTTTAAAAGTGACAAAGAAAGTGTTGAGCACTCAACACACCCCTTCAAAATTTTGACAATTTTAGAGTACGACTTTCTTTTCTTGTTACTTTTCCATTTTTGTGTTTTAGTTTTAAATTGCATTTTTTGTTTTTTTATGATTCTCTTCTTTTCTTTCTTTTTTCATCAAGGTTAAACCTAAGAAAATTCAAAAAAGAGACTCTTTCATTCTTATAGTAAAAAGAAACAAGTCAAAGGAAGGCCTTAAAAGATATAATTTTCACTAGTGTCAATCAGTCCATCAGCATCAGGCCACGAAAGAATAATCCAATATGATATGAGAGTCAATCCTGATGAATAATTTTCATTAGCGTCGATGAACCATCGGCATGAGCTAAGTTTTGGGTAAATTAGATTGATATGTTTGTGTTTTTTGTTGATACCAATGAACTCATTGGGCATTGACGAAACTTGTTGACACCTTTGGGGAAATAAGTCTCGTTCTTCGTCAATAGATCATCAGCGCCAACAGAACCCATATTAGCCTCTAGT